>JAKSZP010019213.1:0-27930 GCA_022478985.1 Massospora cicadina
CCCACCTCTACCATATAAGCTAAATTCTTTCTAATTTAAAACTATTAAAGGTAGATAAAAATTAATTTAAAGATGTTTTGAAGTCTAAATATTATTTTTAAGAGGATGATTCACTGTTTATAGGTTTTCATCCGTTTATCAAATCATCAGCATTCATCGCTGGCAATCATCAGCTCTCTCACTAACAATTCCAATCATCAGCACACTTGCTGGAAATTAGTCCTGCTTAATTTGTCATAAACAACCTTCAATATATTATGGCAATCCATAGTATCTGTCTCTGAGTTAAACTTATATAATTTTCTGTTATAAACCAATGTGAATCCTCCTCAGCCTTAATCGCTAATAATTATTACTATAGTTAGCGGAATGTCCCTTTCATACTTGACTTTAGGATCCTTTGGCACCATTTCCAGTAACTTGATCATTGGCATAAGTCACCAGCTAAATCAAAAAAGCTAATTTAGTGGATGATCTTGACCTCAGTCAAGGATCCAGTAAACCTAAACATAAAATTATTGCTTCATCATAAAGTTGAATATTGTTAACATAAGTATTAACATCCTTGGCCTCATACGCCAGTGCAAATTGAACTAAAATTCTCTTGATGATAGTTCCTGATAAATCCTTGACTTCAAATTTTCGATCTGCCATCAATATGAGGTGTGGCAGAAAAGTAATGAGACTGAATTTTACTTACTCAAGTTTTTTTCAAACATCAATTTTATCCCCTTCAAAGTAGTTCCCTTGGGCAGCTACACACCGATGGAGACGTTGTTCCCACTGTTGGTAGCAGCGCTGGAAGTCTTCAACTGGTATGGTCTGTAGCATGTCCATTACCTCTTTTGGATGTTTTCTAAAGTCCCTAAATGCCGTTTTTTGAGGACATTTTCAGTTTAGGAAATAGGAAAAGTCACAGGGACTGAGGTCAGGTGAATAGGGGGGCTGGGGAACCAAAGGAATGCCTTTTGGTCAAAAATTCTGTGACAGAGAGGGCAGTGTGACATGGGGCGTTGTCATGATGGAGCATCCATTTGTCTGCAATGTCCGGTCTCATGCAAATGACCCTTTTTCTGAGCCTTTCAAGGACGTCTTTATAAAAAACTTGGTTGACAGTTTGTCCTGGAGGAACAAATTCTTTGTGGACGATTCCCCTTCTGTCAAAAAAAACAAATCAGCATTGATTTGATCTTCAATTTGCTCATTCGAGCTTTCTTTGGTTGAGGAGAACTCACAGTGTGCCACTCCTCACTTTGCCTCTTGGTCTCAGTATCATATTGAAAAATCCATGATTCATCACCTGTGATTACACGACTAAAATTATCTTGCTCATTGACGATTCTGTCAAGAAGATCAAGATACTTGCTTTTTCAATTGTCCTTCTGCTCAATTGTGAGGTTTGTCAGCACCATTTTGGCACAGACCTTTCGCATGTGCAAATGTTCAGTCAAAAATTGATGAAAGGTAAATCTGTTCAAATTTAATTCTTCACTCAACATTTTTAATGTTAATCAATAGTCTGATCTCACAAGAGTGTTCACACATTCGATGTTTTCATCAGTTTTAGAAGTTGAAGACCTCCCTGAGCGGTGTTCATCTTCAACGTGTTCTCTGCCTTCCAAAAATGATTTATGTCAGCGAAAAACTTGAGCTCAGGATAAAGAACGTTCCCCATACGCTTGTTTTAATTTTTCAAATGTCACACTTGCTGATTCTCCAAGATTAACAAAATTTAATGGCACAACGTTGCTCCAAATTATGCTGTTCCATTCTGCATGACGCACAACCAAAACACAACTTCACTAATAGCAGTCACAACAATCACGTAGTTAACGAAAGGAGTTGAAACTCGCACTGAGAGATGGGAGGTGGCTGATACACGTGCTCTGTCAAGGACAACAGCGCAGCGTTGCCAGATCGCTTGCAGTGTTCCCAGTCTCATTACTTTTCTGCCACGCCTTGTATAACCATTTTAAAGTCCTTGGACTCAGTCGCTTGTACCAAAATGGACTAATTTCTATATGGGATCATCCACAACACCTTTAAGATCCAGCGGATCAACACAGCTCACCCAACCAAATGGGGTCACATATTATCTTATCTTTATATACTTTGTAAAAACTAAGAAATTAGTTGGCAACATCATTGAATAATTAAAACCCTAATTTCACTATTATGTGAGTAATACATCTGTTTACAATCATGACATTTGCGTTTCTTCAGAGGTATGATATCACAAAGAAAAGCAGCTACTGGGTACTTGACCTTATAAGAGTAATCATTTTTTCTTGAGTCTTAAATATCCAGTACAAGGGAACTTCATAAAGAAAAGAGACAAATATCATTCTTTAAAATTGATCAATCCTTTAAATTTGATCATAAAACTACATCCCAATAAATATCATATTGACTGTTGTCATAGGCAACTGTGTGAGCTGAGAAAACTAGCTTGCCAACTTAATTTATGAAGATTAATATGCACCTTTCGCCTTGCCGTTGTACAGGCTGGCAGTGCTATATTTTTGAGTGTATTCAAGGTCTGGGACGAGCATGATCTTCTTGATTAGTCAAGATGAAACAAAATTGATGTTTGATCCTGTATCCAAGGTAGCCATGACTCAGACGTTCTGAATTACCACTTTTACTTTGGTAATGGTTCCTCCAAAATTTGGTAGAAAGGCTAACACCTCTTTGAGGCGGATCGTTGCTTTCAGATTTTGGGCAGTCTCATGATACTTTTTCTTGATCTCCAAAAAGACTGTGAAAGCTTGAGATATGTCAGATCAACAGGACAAGGTATTTTTATGCATTGCTGGATATTATAACTCTCCTGGGACACCCAATAACCTGACTGAAGTAAGTGCCTTTGGGAACCTTGGTGTCATTGATATTATCATTATTCAAGTGGTCAGATTGGCGAGCTCAGCAGGTAAACCTAATATGAAAAACCTGTATCCTTATGGCACCTTCAGAGGCATTGTGTTAGTATTCAATTCATGTGATATGAGCAATCTGCTATAATGAAATTTTCTAATTTGTGTCAATCAGCTTTAGAGTTACATGACCTTAAGCTGATCATCTTTCTCACCGCTCTGAAAGGGCAGGGTTTTTCTTAAAATACATATCCTCAAAATGGTTGTTCTTCTTGCAGTAGTTGCACTTTGACTTCTCCTCCTTCTTAGGCTTCACTTCATCTACAGTATACACTATGGGTTTCATTGAAGCATTTTAGGAGGTCTCAGGTTTTTTATATCAAACACATTGAGCAGAGATCTTTTAATGTCTAGATTAAATTATAGCTTCATTTGACGGACGTGGCATGCATAGCTAGGTTGGGGTTACTATGGTTCCAGCAATGACAGCGGCTACAACATCATCCAATGTAAGAATTTTTGAGGTCAACAACGTTTGTGCCTCAATATAGAAGTGATCAGCAAAATAAAACAAAGGCTTTATTCAGTGTATAGCAATTTTCATAAAGGCATGTTTCTTCATACTCAAGCTTTGTTTGGATCTAAATTATTTAGCACTTCCTTTATATTTCTTCAGGTATGCAGTCCATCCATTTGAGGCACCATAACCTCTTGATTTATAGGAATTAAAAAGTTAAAATTGTTTAACCTTTTGATGATCAGTTGCACTTCCATTGAGGCTTCATAGATGTTGAGAAAAGGTGAAAACCTCCATTCTCCAGGTATAAACTTGTCCTTGAAAGTAGGCTTAAAGGTAATGGCTTCCAATCCCATAATGATATGTACTATGGGAACATCAGATTTAGCAATTTTGTTTCTTTTGTCACTCTTTTCAGCTTGGCGCTTGAGTTGACGTATTTGGTCATGAAGAGGATTAAGATGTTGTTCCATTTCCTCCAGGGTAAGTCTTGGCTTAACATACAGCAGATAAATTATTCTTTTAATAGTGACTTTACTGTTCTCATATTTCCTAACTCAGATGTCCAAATTATGAATTTGTTGGTGAGTGGATGACTAATATGTTTGCAAAAACTTGTTTTCATCTCTAAACTAAATGCGCAAGTCAAGTAATCTTTCATCTCTTTGCATTCAGTGCTCTGAGGAGGCTTTTCAACCTTAGCTTTCAACTCTTCTGTAATATTATTACAGCGTTTCTCAGCTTCATTTAAGTGATTGTAGACTTGTTTAATGTCCTCCTAACTGGGGGTTTTGCCTCTAATGTTACTCTTTATTTTGTTAGGTGGATTTTAATGGAAAGAGTAGATGCATGATTTGCACAGTTTTCTAGATCCTGTTTACTTTGGGCTACTCAAGAGATGATATTTTGTGGCACTGATGAAGTCTCAGAAGGTTGATGGACCTCCATCTCATCAATTCAATTAGGACTTTCTCAATCTGGATTTAACAAGGGAAATCTGTTCCTACTCCTTTAGATTGATAGTAGATGATTGTGATACCAAGGTGTCAGATTATGTGATTGACTCGAAATTAAGCTCTTTGACAACTTACAAATTAAGCCAATTTACCTCTTAAGGCTTAAACTAATAGTATAATTAAAACATATTATAATAACATGGCCAGGCCAATTATCGTAATGTGGAATTAATTAAATTACTAAAGCTCAGGCCAAATATCCCTGCACATTTAGGCCAACCTTCACTGCAACTACTCGGCCAGGCCAATTAACTCAACGTTAATTCAATTAATTATTCTATTGGCAGCTTGGACCAAATACATTTGCACATTGGGCTGATTATCGCTGCCCCAAACCTTAGCAACCAGTCCCAATTAATCAGGACCAATATTAAGAAATCTGTATATAAAATTATTTGGGAAAAACCTGAATCTGACGTTTAGAAAGTCCCATGGACATCAAATGAATGAACAACGTAATCAATTTTCTGCCTTAGGGCACATTTGTATGTCAGTATGTGCATTTGGCATGATAGCACTTGCACATGGACCGCCCAAATGGGAGTACCTATTGCTATCAAGAGGACAGTTGATATCCTGTTTAGGGAGTTGTTTTCATCAGCTGTGTGATAAAAACATGATTGACTATCAAAATATTTTGTATGTCAATACGTGTGTAACTGGCACAATAACACTTGCACATGGACCGCCCAAATGGGAGTACCTAGTGCTATCAAGAGAGGCATGCCAACGTCCTGATTAAGGGTGCATCATTTTATCTTTTTCTTCTTTGATACCTAAATCTAAGCCAAATTTGGACTCTTATAAAAATACATAACATGACTGCTTGATTGAGCCAAAGCTTACCAATGTCAATGCAATTGATGCCTGCTGCCCCATCCTGGGGTGGTGGTGCACCGCCATATGGCATCTTTTGGCTGCCACCAAAGCACGCCTGGGATGTCTCTGCTAGCCCTCCCAATGCTACCAAGCGTTATACCCCCTCAGGACTTGGCCACCACCTCACAAGCTCTCAGGAAGTACTCCCATGGAGCAATTTGCGTTTGGCCTCTGGGTTGAATATGGGAATCTCTTCCCATATGCAAGCATGGCCATCATTGAGATGGCCATGGCAGTTTACAAACCCATTGGCTATATTGACTTCTGCCCCTTTAAGGGGTATTTTGACCTCGGCTTCCACTTGGAAGCCAATGCAGTAACAGCAGCCAAGCTGCAATTAATTTATAAAAAAATTTCTTTGCCCATCTTTTGCACCCAGCTCCCAGATGAGGCCACTTTGGTGGTCCATTTTTCCAGGTTGCCCTCCTTCCTTTCCCCCAAATGCCTCCGCCATGAGCTCACAGAGGGTTTGGCCATTTATGGCGCAGACCCTGTGTTGCAGTTTGTGGTGCCCCATGGGGGCGGGTTGTCTGGCAAGCCCTCGCACCATCATGATGATCCACCCATTTCATTGTGACACCCACCTTGCGATTCCCCGCTGCGCTGTGATCAGGCCAACCCATGATCATCCTTTTTGGGCGTGTGTCAAAAATGGCTGCTCCATTTGCCTCTTGTGCTTCAAGCTTGACCACTTGAAGTGCAAGTGCCCCACGGTTGCCACTTCCACCGCATCTGCTGCTCAGGGCTTTGGCGCCACCCTGGAAGCTGCCTCACCCCAATTTTTCAGATGGGGCTCAATCCTCCTGCCCCCAACGTTGGGGAATTCTGGCACTACTTCCAAAGCGGCACCCAATCAAAATCTAAAAAAAATTAAAAATTTTGAAAATTTGACCAAATTACAGAATTCTGAGTCAATGGCTGAACCAGTTTCAGCTGAGCCGCTATGGTTGATAGCACATGGCCAATCAGCTCCGGCCACAGCCCCAATTCCTGTGTCTGGCCCAGTACTGGCTGAATCCAATCCATTTGAGGCTCTTAAATGGATAGAGGAGGATGGACGACCGTGCCACATGAAACCTGATTTTGCTTGGAGGAGTTCTTCGTTGACCCTCCTGAATTGCATTCCCACCGTTTTTGTCCAAAAAAAAGAGTTTCCCATTTATAAAATATTAACAAAGTAGCAGTTGCGGCTGCAGCTGCCCTGGCCAACACCCTACTACGCCAGCAACTCCATGAGGCGATAAAACCCCTGGCTGAGGGTATTCCTATCCCAATTTCCCCAATGATTTTGAGTAAGGTGTAAAATATGAGATTGAGGAGCTCGCTTTTGGTGTGAGCTGTGCTTTCATTGACAAGGCAAAAACCTCACTTTTTAACCCCAACTATCCCCAAACCCGCCAGCACATCAAGTATTTCACTTGTGTGTCAGCTCTCACCTGATGCCCCTAGCCCTATGTTGTCCATCATGGTCCGCCAGCTAAAGCGAGCGCTGGACAAAAGTTTCCTCAAAGCTTCTTCGCCTTCTGATATAGCTTCCTTGACTGATAACCTATTGGCTATATTAGGAATTTTTATTTATGATAATCCCTTTGTTTGACCCTTTGCAAATAAAGATGCATGGCGGCTTCCCCTTTTGGGTTGGACACCACTAGCGCTAAAAAAGGGGTACATGATTTATTTGAAACAACCACAAAATCTCCCAGAATTTGTATTTCATCAGCAGTATGACAAAACTCATTTTGAGTTGATCCTAGGGCCATTTTGCACGCTCATTGTTGCAATTTTTGTCCCTGAAATCCTCCTGAATATGAGTGTATTTTGCCACCAATAAACCTAACAATAGGTCTCAGTCATATCAGTTCAAGGGCTGAACTGAGGTGGTAAAATATCTGTTGAGATTGCATGCTTGAATGTGGCCAGGAGATGCCCTAGAGGTATAGATACTGGCACCTGGCCTAATAAATAATTATCAAATAAACTAGTCTAATAAAAGTCTATTTTATTATATCTTCATTTATTTATATTTTAAGTTGCTTTTGGAGAGTGTCAGCAAGCTGGGATCTCAGGATCCACAGCTTGCAACTTTTCCTGCCTCAGCTGAAGTTCCAAATTACAAAGGTAAAATAAACCCAAAGTCAGCCAGAAAAGTCGGAGCTGTTTAAATATGCTTAGTATGTTTCCAACCATTTCTAAAACTGTAAGCAACTGGAATAATCAAGGATCCATCAGCCAAACTTCAGCCCAATTTACTGTGCAGGAATTAAATATTCAAGCGAGTGATCTTCAAAGTTTGACACAAGGCCAAGAGCTTTGATATATTGTCTTCAGAGCTCTTCAGCAAGGTGTCAAGTAATTGATTGATATTTTTGTTTGACTCCAAGATGCCCTTTTGAAGGAGCTTCATAGCTTCTTTCCACATATCTGAATAACATTGGAATCAATAGGCCCCATTTGATTATGGAGGCGAATAATGTAGGAGCAGTTTGCTTCAATCAAACGGCGGATGTCTTCTATACTTTGCGATGTTAAACTATATATTTGTTTGAAGGCCATCCATTAGGCCTTTTGGGTATTAATATGATGGTGGAGTTCCTCATTATGGACTTTTAGTAAATGCATAATATAATAAAGCTCTGGGTGTACAAATCATAAATATAGCTAGATAGATTTGAACTTGATCCATAATTCTCTGGGAGAGCACTGGATTCATACAGGTTCATTAAGCTCCTATCCATAGTGGATGCCCTTTCGCATCTGGCTCTATCTCCTGGCTTAATGACTCCACAAAGTAACTCTCAGACTCATTAATTAGAATCCAGGTTAGATGCTAAGAATCAGGACTCTCAATAGGATTTTCTTGGATTTTTTCAGATGTGATGATGGGTGGACTTCCCATTTTATCATCTTCACCATTCCTGTTGTGCACCCAGTGGGTGAAACTAGCAATTGAGTTATCTTTCATGGTGCAATCAATTAGTTGCAGGTATTATTAAGTGTCAGATGAGCCCCCTGTAGTAAGCATCAGTCTGTTGGGCTTCCATTTTTAAGCTTTATGGTGCTATTCTCAAGAATCCTGATAGTTAGTACTTGAAGCTGACTAAGTCACACAGCATGTATATTTTTATATAATAGGGTGTATAGTCACCGTTTATTCCCATCAACTAGTGTAATCATCTAATGGTAAGAACAGCAAAACTGGACTTATTGAAATTAAGTACCAAAATGAGTTACATAAAAACAATGTAACTCTATTATAGTAAAGAATAGGGGTTTTATATGTCACATTTAACAATATAAACTTCAATAGGAAAAAATGATAATAATAATGGAGTGTGGAATCTGGAAGGGATGCTCTTGGTCAGGAAATGAATTCAGAAGGTATAATGCATTTTTATCATAATTTTTATAGGGCAATATGTGAGTTGAATACCCAAGTCAGATGAGACTGGGGGTTACTTGGGTTGATCATTTGGCAGATTGTTAATTCTTAAACTATTTTGGGTTCCTCTTATTTTACTGCCTCAAGTGCTACCTTGAGTTGTTGTTGCCTGACCTTCTGATGATCCTTCAATTTGATTGGGCAGGATTTCATCTCAAGTATTTTAGGCTCACATTAGTCCATCATAATTTTCCTACAGTCAATTTTGAGCTGTGATGACTACTAATTTCTTTGGGTCATTTATTAAGGTAATTCCTTTAACTCCCTTCTTGGGTCTAGGCATCAATTTGGTATAGGGATTCAATTGAACATTTTTTTCTCATCATTTCTGATATCCTGATATCTGACAATAACTGCTAGTTAGATCCATTACTGAAAATACGTTAATCCAGATATCAGATTTTGTGGAGTTGTCTATAAAGAAAGTGTTATCTATCCTTTTATGATAAAATTTAGTCAGTAATAATCCTTTACAACATAATAGCTCCATCCTTTTAAAGATTAATAGCAGAGGGGAAGCCTGAGGGATTTTTGATGGTACACGTAGCCCATCCTCTAATAGTATTTTCAGCTCAAGAGCTACATAAGCCTCCTCTAATAGGCTTTTAATATGCCCAAGCTTTGAAAGGGGGATGATAATCAGTTTCCACTTGGTGGATTGCTCCTGACTTTTAGCATAATCACTAGGTCCCTTAGAGAAGATATCTTCATATTCTTAAGAAGGGCTTCTACATCTTGTTGTTGGTTAGGAGTAAGGGTGTCCCTAATTTTGCTTTTGACTAGGAAGTTTGTAGTAGGGGAATCAATCCCTAAGTCTTATAGAGACCTGTTGGGATTTTAATAATATAATTCCTTGAGATTACAAATTTTATAGTTTATATAAGTAAAGGATGGTTGACAATATATTTACATAGTTTAGATACATAGTTAATGATTTATACCTAATTTGTGATACCCATTTGGTTGTGTTGAGCTGTCTTGATCCACCAGATCAAAAAAGTGTCAGGGATGATTCCCAATGATAAATTGTGCATCTGTACACTGGTAACTGAGGATGAGGATGAGGATGTCAAGATGATCTGTATTGCTATTACTTATGTCAAATTACAAATTCAACGTTGATGATATATTGGGAACAAACCAAATAGTGTTTTTGCAAAATTTTAACACTAGCAACTGATGCTGGAGATTTGAAATTATTATTATCAGTAATTATAGTCAAATCGCTGTTTTTACTTTAAAAAAGTATTGGAATGTTTCCCAATCAGATACTTGGTTAATTTTAACACTGGCAACTGATGCTAGAGTGCCAAAACATCTATTAATATAGTATTAATTCCATAATTATGCCAAAATACAAGTTATTGTTTAGATTTACTGATCACTGGCAACTGAGGCTTAGAATGATCCAATCAATAAATTATTTTAAGACTAGCGGGATATTTTTGCTGAGGTTGTTTAGCTGACTGGCTATAAAGCCAGAGGATCCAAAAAGTCAAGCTTGAGAGGGATGATCTGCCAACTAAAATATATGATTAGAAATAATAATAATTGAATTACAACTGATGCTAAAATTTAGTCAACATATATCAAACTTGGAGAACATAGAAATCTAAGGTGATTGCCAGCCAGAGAGCTGATGATTGGAATCTCCAGTGAGAGTGCTGATTATTGAAAACTGGTAATAAATGCTGATGACATTAACAGGTGGGGAAACGCCAAAAAAAATTTGAAACTTCTCATAATAAAATTATCTTCTGACTTCTAATATTCTCCTTAACTAATTAAATGTTAATTGCTTATCTTTGGAAGTTAATAGAGTGGATGTAGTTCAACACGTCTGGTAGAGGTGAAACTGAAGATCCTAAAGATTAGGTGCTGATTGAGCACATCTGGAGTGGTCTGTGCAACTGTTGGGATTTTTGCCCATATTCACAGCTGACTAGATTACCAGGGATCGCTAGGGTATAATTCCCTAATGCAAAGTGAATTAGAATTTGGTTGACCCTGATTTCTGAGTAACTATGTTTAGGGGATTTAAGGTTATTTGCCTGGTCAGATCCTTTGAGGATCAATCCAGATGAATGCTTAAGATCACATTGGGCAGAGTTGCCAACGAAATAGGGGCATCTGATAGTTGATTAACTATCAGGTGTACTGTTTAGGATTGGTCAGGTTTCATCACCTATTGATTAGGAATTTAAGGAGTAAGTTGCAAGATGAGTGATGCTGCCTGCAACTAGAAAATTGATCAGTTGGTTTGTGACCTGCCTTAATGGGTAACAAGTCCCATTCCCTAAGCACGTCACTTGCCAAATATGGTTGGTTTGCTTAGATTATGCGTAAAACGTTAGGGACACGTTTTCTGACTCTTTCTGTTTTAGGTCTCAAGGATGTCCAATGATGCAATCCTAGACAGGATGAGGAAGACCATCGCTGCTGAGACAAAAAATGGGTGATTCAATGGCAATGGCTGCCATTTCATCGAGGAGGTCTAACTGAGGGTTGAGTGCCAAATTCCCCACTATAGATTCCTTAAAGAATTCACTAATAAAATACCAAAAAATATACAAGATCACTTTTACTTGAGTATTAGCTTAATAAACACTATCAGAATCCATTTAATCTATTCTTTCTCATGGATATTATTGCTGTATGCAATAATTGGGAGACTCTTTAAGATAAAGAATAAGGATCTGAGCGGGGATCCAGAGAAGAAGCTAAATCAATTTGGGGATTGCTGCTGACTATGTGTCAAACCAGAGAAACTGTAAACAGGGATCTAAGAGTATATTGAGTTAGGCAGTATGAGGGAATTAATCCCTATTATGGACATCATAAGTATATGAGAGGCAATACTGGCCAAGCGTTGGACCAAAATCTAATACTTTAATTCAACTACAGATAATAGTCGCGATACTATTATCAACGATTATATCAACTACTATCATACAACGCAGAAAATTGCAAAAAACCCAAATCTGTGCAAGTAATTTATTTATAGGATTATTGGCTAAGAATAATCAGAAAACTTATAAATTTTTACAGAGTGGTGTTCACTATAGGGGTGTAGTTAGTAGAAGTTATTAGAACGCGATATCATTTGAACATGTTTCTAATTCTGGCAATAAATTACTATGTAAAGTGACATTTATGAAGACAGAACGTGAAGTGGATCAGGTTCAATTGCGTCCACCCAGCTCGGAAGTGGAGTTCTTAGTGAAGCAAATTGAGTATACTTAAGTTTCAGGAAAAGGACTTGCAGCCTATATATGGAACTGTCTAGTGCTGCAAGAAAATAAGTTCCACCTGCATTTTTCTGAGATGAAGAGGAACAGCAGAACCAACTTGGGGTGAAATTAGGTTCATTTGAAATAGTTCCAGGGAACAGCAGGACCAACTCAGGTTGAAATTGGGTCCATTATAAATAGTCCTGAGGAGTGAGGTGTTTAAATGAGACACTAGATGAGGCATTGGTTAAAAATAGGAAACTATCAATTAAAAATATTGGATTGCCATACAAATGAAATATGAAGTCAAAACAGGAAATTTTTGGTCCAAATAGTGGAGAGAATTGTTTGACTTAATAACATTCAATAAATGATCAGAAATTGCTGGAGATGAGTTCATCAATTTTAGACAAAATTTTTAGGCTAACGAATCCAGATCAATCTTTGTGATTAAGGAATCGTTTCCAGATCCACCAGTGGATTCTTTTCCAACGTTTTGGATGGCCATAAAGGCCAGAAATTCGTTTTTAGGAGAAAAACGATCTGAACAATCAAACGGAACTGTTGACTAATGAGATACAAAGATTTAAGCATCAGTTGCTGAAATATGAGATATAATTAGGACCTGTTGGATGAATAACCAGTTGGGATTGAAGTCCTAATGAATAAAAATATTCAAGAGTATTGCCAAAGTTGGCAAGTGTATCCTATACGTGAAGAAACAGCGCTGCTGGTCATATAGTGAAGAAGGTCAATACTAAAAAATGGAGGTATTGGACCTAAGAGAAAATATTTGCAATGTTCCCAGAGGAATTTAAACCGTCAAATGGTTCTCCTGAGATTTTGGTAAAGTATTAAAAGAGGACTACTGAACCAAATAATTGATTAAATCTTATGAGGATAATATTTTGACCTATGATAACTGGTAGGTCAGAGTATATCTAGGAATCAGTTTGGATGAATGAGAAAAAAAGACCTCTGAATTTTTTTGTAGTTTAAAGTCCCATTGCAAAAGAAAGATACAAAAATATATATAAGATATAAAATATCAATTTTTATGGTCCATGATTTTCAGACCTATGATGTGATGGATTACCGCCAGAGTAACTGAGAGTATCAACCTAATGTTTGATTGAGAGCAACTTGCTAATCTGATGGAAGGACAGCAAGAAGAGGTGCTCAAATTTGTCAGAAAGTATCAGGAAGTATTCGCCCAGGACAACCACAATTTGGGATGCGTGAGAGATGTGATCCACAAGGTTGATATCAGGGAAAATTTGCTGATCAGGATGAAACCAATTCGACGGTCAAAGGTGGCCAGAGCAGTAGTGGAAGAAGAAATCAGCAAACTTATGAATCATGGGCTTCTAGTTCCATTTTCAAGTCCCTGAGAAAGTCCCATCTTATCATAAAGAAGAAGGATGGCTCTAATTGAGTGGTGATTAATTATCAGAAGCTGAACAAGATTATGTTTAATGATCTGTATCCCCTACCAGGAGTCAACAATGCACTATATTGATTGGGAGATGTGAAGCATATCTCCACAATGGATCTGATATCAGGATAATTGGCAAGTCGATTTGCCAAGAGAAGACCAACAAAAATGTGCATTTATTACCAATAAGTGGCTATATCAACTGACGAGGATGTATTGAGTTTATGCAATGTGCCTGCAGCACTTCAGAGGGCCATGGACGCTATACCAAATGACTTGATGTTGTCATGCATCCTGTTGAACTTGGACGATATCAATGTGTTCAGTAGGACGTTTACTGACCATTTGAACCCCTGGCTGAAGTGTTCAAGAGACTATCTTCACCCAACCTGAAGATTAAGCTGAGGAAGTGTCACTTCTTCAAGAAAAAGTTGGAATATCTGGGATTCATGATCAACTCTATTGGACTGAAGCTGCAAGCGTATAAAATCGAAGCCATAGGATGAATAGCTGTGCTGAAGGTGTTCAAGATATCCAAGTGTTCCTTGGAATGGTCAGATACTATAGAAGATTTATTCAGGATTTTGCCAGAATCGCCAAGCCCTTATTCCATCTGTTGAAGGATCTGAAGAAAGGATTTGTATAGAATGAAGAAGCACTGAAACCATTCGATGAGTATGCCAGTACTTGATAGATTCTCCAATTTTGAAATATCTGAATTTCGATTGGGAATTTGTTACACAACCCAATTCTTTGTTAGTGGCAATTGGCGCCATATAAAGCCAATTAGATGAACATGAGGATGAACATCTAGTGGTATATGTGAGCTGAACACTCTCAGCCACTGAGAGGAGCTACCCCATAACAGAGTGTGAATGCCTTGCGGTCATTTATGCCTGTAAACAGTTTTGGGTGTACATTCATGGAATGCACAAAAAATGGTGATGGTCCACTCCTTGTTGGATTAACATCATATTTTTGAGAACCAGTTGGATAACTGCCAAATGGGCATTGAAGTTACAGGCTTACAATTATGAGATTGTCCACTGAGTGGAGGCTTCTCATCAGAATGCAGATGGCTTATCGCAGTTAACCATGGTCCAGATGGTATACCAGCAAGCGGATAAGTTATTCCAGAGATTTGTTGACGGAGAAATTGTAATTGAGCCCAGAGAAATCCAAGGTATGCTTCAAAAAGTGATGGATAACACTATGACCATGGATGAACAAGTTTTTAAGAAAATGATTGGGAAGCGGTTACTATTACCAAAGCCACCAGAAAGAGCAGCTATTGTTCAAGCTGCTCATAAGGTTGTCAGGCATAAAGGCCTGAGAAAATGACCAACCATATTAACCCTTACTACTGGGAGTCAGTCAACTATCATGTTACCAACTATCTAGCTTGCTGTGTGAAGTGCCAGTTGCACAAGACAAATGAGAATATGACTGGATACTGACTGGTCCGCCCTGAAATTGCTTGGCATAAGGTGTCCATCAATGTGATGGGACCATTGATGATGAGCACAGGGAAAGTCAAGTATATAATAGTTGCAATCTATCATTTGATGAGATGGGTCAAGACAAAGGCCCTGGAAAAAGTAGATACTACCAGTACTGCGAGGTTCATCCTGGATCAAGTAGTATACTGACATGGATACCCACAGGTCCTGCTGAGTGACAATAGTACAAACTTCACATCTCATGTGATCCTGCGGTTAAATGAGATAATGGGGTTCTAAGGGGTTTTGTCTATATCCTACCAGCTGGAGATGAACAGACTGGTGGAATGAGTGAATGGAATGCTGGCCATGACGCTGAGGAAGCTGTTCATAGGAAGAACTTTCCACGTGGGGAACATACCTGAGTTTGGTGATGTTTGTCTACAATATCAGTCATCATATGGCGATGGGAAAGATGCCATTTGAGTTGCTATATGGGAGGAAGGCCGCGTTGCTTCCAATTTTATACTTGGTGTAGAAAGAAAGTTGGGGATGAGTACTGAGCAATACTTGAACCAATTGATGAACATCCTGATCAAATGCAATCACAAGCATTTATTACTACTTTGAAGAGAAGGATACAAGCAAAAACAATGGATGATAAGAACTGACTGGCCTTATCAGAATACTGGATAGGCAAAAAATTTGCCTATTGCGATACACATGGTTTCAGGAGAAAAAAATTATATGCATTGTGGTTGGGTCTGTTTGATATTATTACCAAGATGGCGACGGAAGCCTACTCCATCAAGAACCTCTTGGATGGAAGGGTAGTAAATTGAGTCTATGCTAAGTATTAAGAGTGATGTAACAAGGAAAAAATAATAAAGAGTTCCTGAAGAACTGCTGAACCAATAAGTTAATTATGTCCTAATAATATGGTCAAATCCAAAAAAGGACAACTGAACCAATCAGGATGGTTAAGTCTTAAAAATTAAGACCTCTGAACCATAGAAAACTGAAAGGGTTAAGTATACCTAGGATCCAGTTTGGGGGAATAGATTAAAAAGATGGACCACTGAACTGAAACAAGATTAAGCTCATGGAAAAAAAGAAAAAATAAAAGGTTGATAAAAAAATTGCAAAAAAGGTTAATAAAAACCACATAGAAAACCAATATATTTTTATAATTTTTACTTTTTATTATTTATTGATTATCCTCGATTTGGGGATAATTCCGCCTAAGTTGCCTCTTGGGGAGGGAGGATGGATCGCAGTAGTAGTGAATAATCCATAAAAATCTATGTGAGATCAGATGCTAGTGAGGGCTAGGCCTACATGAAGCCAAGTTTGTTGAGCGGACGTAGATCCCTGTGAGAAAGTGATTAGGGTAATGAATATTAAAATGTTAGAAAAAGCCAAATTAGATACCCTGGAGTGGGGAGGGAAGCAAATAATACAAGAAGAGGCAGTTGGAAAATAACCCTGAGTAATTCTGATAAGGTACCAGAGCCAGAAGCTTGGTCTTGAGCGCTTGTTAATGGGCTTTGTCAAGAGCACTGGACATATTGCCAACAACAAGCAAGGGATACTAGATGTGGTTTGCCAAATCATGCCCCCTATCATAGCCATCAGCAGAAGATACCAATGGGTTGCACCAGAAATGAGATAGTCATGCAAGGAGCAAATGGCATCCTGCAAGAAATGATTATAAGCTTCTCAGAAGCTGAAGCAAAAGAGAAATGGAAACTGGGAGAGACTGGAAGCTTCATAACCCAAATTCAAAGAACTTGGCTGGCAAAGCAAAGAGCATAGTCTGCAATATCCCAATCTAGGATGTTTTCAAGATTGGAAGAATTTATAACTATGGATAAAGCCTCGATGACCTGGGCCCTTAATTCTGCATAGGGAAGTTCAAAAAGTATGCTGTTGCCAATGGTGAGTTTGGTGGCCAAGACAGCTGGCTTGTAATATTGACTGAGTCAGAAGAGTAACTCCGGAAGAAAGTCCAATCTGGCAAGTAATGAACGATTGAGAGCAAAAGGCATTACTTCAGGAGGTATGACAATGATGTTAGTAATATCTGCAAAAGGATCTGAATCTTAGAGAGTCTTAAAATCTAACTCTAGAATTGTTAATAGAGGAAGGATTGGCCATGAGTCTTTTGAGACAATTGCTAACATGGTTTCAGTGGGGCTGGTTACTGTTTCTGGTTTTTCATGGAAGGACTATCCACTGGTGCTTGACTAGGAGTATGAGTCCTGAAAGAACCATAGAAAATGTTACGTTGTGCAGAATGACTCATCCACTGAAAGAGTTGAAGATCTTGATCAGATAAATTATTAAGCTGCTGTTGGTACCACAACTCAGAATTTGATGTTTGAGCTGGATGAAAGGGGGGATGTCGGTCTTATATGATAGTCAACATTGTGCACTCTGAAATCAATTAAGCTCCAATTTTGAAGAAATTAATCTCAAAATCAATGGGATAAGCTCTCCAGAGAAGTATAAAAGAATGATATGAGCCAAGAGGTTATGAGAAGAAAATAATAAGGGCGAACATAAAGGAGCATTCTTAATTGGGCCATGAAATGAACATTGACAGCAAGAATCTTCTGTCAAGGGTGAGGAAAAAAAATCAGGAAATTGATGATGCTGGACCAAGAATCCTGAATATGAAAGTGGGTCATATGCCCTGATGGGGGTAAAACTGGATCCTGAGATTAATATCATCACAATTAAATCGATCAGCCTGGCACAACAGAAGGCCATGGGGGACTGCACTCTGAATATGTGGTAGTGAGGAGGAAGAGGAAGAGAGCTGCATGATGAAGTTTGTCCCAAGCAGCATTGAGTACTGATGATTGTACTTTACTAGAGTAAATGAAGTATTTGACTGAGTGTCCAAAGTGGTGTTCTACTGCCCTGATTTTTTCTCACTGGAAATCTAGGCAAGAGGGGGATGTGTTGGGATTTTTGCCTTTATTCCCAGCCAACTAGATTACCAGGGATCTCGAGAGGATAGTTCTCTTATGCAAAGTGAATTGGATATCGGTTGACCTTGATTTTGGGGTAATTATGTTTGGGGGATTTTAGGTTTTTCTCCTGGTCAGATTCTTTGAGGATCAATCCAGTAGAATGCTTAAGATCTCATTGGGCAGAGTATCTGACGAAATAGCGGCATCTAATAGTGATTAATTATCAGGTGTACTGTTTAGGATTGGTCAGGTTTCATCACCAATTGATTAGGAACTTAAGGAGTAAGTTGCAAGATGAGTGATGCTGCCTGCAACTAGCAAATTGATCAGTTGGTTTGTGACCTGCCTTAATGGGTAACAAGTCCCATTACCTAAGAAGGCCACTTGCCAAATATGGTTGGTTTGCTTGGATTGAGCGGAAAACATTAGGGCACATTTTCTGACTCTTTATCTTTTAGGTCTTAAGGATGTCCAATGTTGGAATACTTGCCAGGATGGGGAAGACCATTGCTGCCAGATGAGGATGGGTGATTCAATGGCAATGGCTGCCATTTCATCTAGGAGGTCTAACTGAGGGTTGGGTGCCAAATTCCCCACTATAAATTCCCTAAAGGATTCACTAATAAAATATAAAAAACGCTAGATCACTTTTACTAGAGTATTAGCTTAGTAAACACTATCAGAATCCATTTAATCTATTCTTTCTCAGGGATATTATTTCTGTGTGCGATAAGTGAGAGAATCTTTAAGATAAAGAGCAAGGATCTGAGCGGGGATCCAGAGAAGAAGCTAAATCAATTTGGGGATTGCTGCTGACTATGTGTCAAACCAGAAAAACTGTAACAGGGATCTAAGAGTAGATTGAGTTGGTGGTATGAGGGAACATATCCTTATTCTGGACATTATAAGTATTTTGAGAGGCAATACTGGCCAAGCGTTGGACCAAAACTAATACTGTAATTCAACTACAGATAATAGTTGCTATACTATTATCAACAATTATATCAACTACTATCATACAACGCAGATAATTGAACAAAACCAAACCTGTGCAAGTCATATATTTATAGGGGTTATTGGCTGAGAATAATCAGAAAACCTATAAGTTTTTACAGGAACCAACTCTCAACCTGAAGCTACAGAATACCCCGTGGGAACTTTCTCAACAATGGAGACAGCAATAGAATATTGGGGATTAATCATAAGGTGTAGGAGCAAGGTTCAGGCCGCCAAGGAAAGGGGAAGAGGACTGCCGGTGCCTTTAAGTGGGGTTAATCTGCTAAGGTGAAGTTGGTGTTCAGCTGGATTGAGGAGTTTCCTGCATATCTTTTAGTAAAAGGTCTCAATGATGGTGAAAGAGCAAGGGCCAGAAGTCTTCATATTGTTTGGCCTAGCACACCAATAGAATTCTTATTTTAGCAAATAAAAATTTGCAACAATGGTGCTCACTACAGAGGCTCCGTTAATGTGCTGCTTGATTATCCAGAGGCAAAAATGTCAGATTTTGTCAGAGTTGAGCATGATCCCAAAAAATGAGCAGAGGACACAATTTCGGATATCTGTCCTAAACTCCTACTCAATATGTCAGGTGAAATTGTCAAGTGGCTCTCAAGGGTTCCACAAATTGAGTGTAAAAATTACCTGATTGAGGTAGGAATCAATTTTAATAATTTTGGTTATTTAGTTACCATCTTATACTATCACTTCTTTAAATCTTACATAAGTCTATCACTTAGTTGTAAAGTTATTCAATTGAGGTCAGAATCGATTATAGAGAAGACTGGCTGGATAGCTGTTGTCATACACTAGAACTTATCTATTTCTTACAATGAGTCACATAGACTTTATCTTTAAGAAAAACAAGAAAAAAATTGCAATGTTCCCATTAGACTGCTGAACCAAAAGATCTGTTTAAGTCCTGGTGTTAGAATCCTGGCACTTTACTGCTTAAAAGTGCATTAGTCACAGTATTTACAATATATTAGATACCAAAGTCATAAAACTCAGCCTCTATTAAAATTTGCAAGTGGTAAACAATCACAAATGAAGCTTTTTTTTTGTAATAGTTTTATTAATAGCAAGTTTGGGGGGTAAAAGTAATCCCTATTATAATGTTAAGACCAAGTAAATAAGGTAAGCCAAGGCTATAATTGAGAAAGGTGGCAGAATTAAGAATAGACAAAAAGTCACTCAATATAGATAAATGATAATTTAACTATTCAAGACTCTCAAGTCTTTTTTCACCTCAATATGGCTTCCATTGTGATGTGGGATAATCAGCCAGGATGATGTAACCATGGGGTGACATATTAATATAGTCTCTATAAGGAAAATGTCTATAACTCTCCTGTTCCCAGCATGGTAATGCATAGTGCACATGGCCAACGCCAGGAAACTGGTCATTAGTAGTGTTATTAAAGCCCAGCAGAGAGTGCTTAAGTTCTAATAACTTAAGTTGAGAATAGTTATATTAAAGGGAAACCCCAAATTGGAACAACGCGGTGCTTAGAGTGGGAGTGTATAGCTGACACAGGTTGGAGGGAACCTGGGCGGCCCAATGGGTGTATGGGCGGAGAGCTTTAAAGTTGTCAAAATTATATGGTCTTGTGTTGCAGAAGACCTCATCAAAGAGTTCCATGCACAGGTTTGTCTAATAATAACATATATAAAAAAGGTGTACTAAATGAGGGGCAATATTATAATGGAAGTTGACCAACTTGAGAGATTGGTCTTGACAAGAGGAATTTAAGGGAATTTAGGAAAACAATCAATTGAAGGAAGTTTTTATAAGCTAAGGCGCACCAATAGTTGCACACTTCCATTGGGCAATATCATGTACTTGGTAATTGACCAAAATCAGTCAATTGATTGTAGGAGCATCTGGCCTAATCTGTAAATTTTAAAAACCAAACAGGTATCAAGACCTTGATCACTGAGAAACTGAAGTGAACCATTTTCATTAACTGCAAAGTTAGTTCATTTTAATGATCCTGCTGTTATACAGTGCAAACTTCTCTTACATCCTTAGGACCAACCTGGGCATACTTCACCTTAACCCAGCATTGATCTATGGTATAGTTGAGGCCAGAAAGTCAGCCAACTTCACCTTCTTGGCCTCCTGACATGCTGCTTTATCCTTAACGTTGGTCCCAACTATGATGTTATTTTTCAATTATGACTCTCTCCTCCTTTTGGGGCTCCACCCCCTTTCAAGGGCTTGCGCCAGAATAAAAATTCTTGTGATCTGGGGCCAACTTCATTGCGGCAACAGTTTGCTTTGACTGAAATCCAGCAGCCTGTGGAAAACGCTTGCGGAAAACTTCAATCAGTTCTTGGGCATGTGCGCAATTGCATTCTGGTAGCCTACTGTTTTCTGCTACATTAAATCCCTTACAGGATACTAGGTACTTAAGTCTTCTTTTTATTCTGCCACTTCTCACTCTGACACCCCATATAAGAGATAAGACTCAGGAGTTTCTGGTGGGGGCCCTCAAACAACGCCTGTTTGCTCTCATAAAAGACAGAAAGATCTGAAACGAAGAGGAAAGATCCAACTGGAATGAGGCGTGGCCCACCTTTCTAACAACGCGGTAAGGTCCAATCCTCTTTGGTCCCAGCTTTTTTGCATGGCTGCTTGATAGGGATGTTATGAGCATCAAGAATCACGAGATCCCTTTTTTGTATGCTGGACCCACTCATTGCTTACCATCAGTGCTCTCCTTAAATACTTTCATTGCTGCATCCAAACTTGTGAAAACCCCCTATTGTACTTTTTTGATAGTCTTTTTAAAGTACACCACCGCTTCCGCTTTAGATCCATAGCTAGGCTCCATGTTAAAGGCAGGTTTAAACTCATGGTTGGCGAAAAATGGGGAGCAACTGATTGAAGAATATGAAGTGTTGTTGTAGCTAAACTGGGCCATAGGAAGGTGAAAAACCCAATATGAATGATCCGCAGCAGTGTAACACCGCAGAAACTGTTAGCACTTGTTCACTCGTTCAGTCTCACATATGATTGGGATGATAGGAAGTTAAACGGCAGGTGTGATCTGAAGAGTCTTACACAACCTTTTCCAAAAGACAGAGATAAACTGGGGTCCCCAATCACTAATAATTTTTTGGGGGACATCATGAAGCGCAAACACATGAGTGACAAAGAGCCTATCTATCTCAGCTGAATTATTGTTGTTCTGCAAGGAATAAAGTGGTTGAACTTCATGAAACGGTCCACCACCATGATGCCATCTTACCCATTAATACCTGGTAATTCCACATTGAAATCTACTGATAGGGAAGTCCAAGGCCCTTTAGCCATTTGAACTGGTACCAACAACCATGCTATCGGTTGTCAATTTGGTTTCATTTGATTTCAGATCAAATACTTTTTACAATACTTTCCCACCATACTCTGGTAAGCCCTTCCGATTGTATGTGCATCAAATTAGCTCTAAGTCTTTTCTTTCCCAGGATGGCCAACAGTAATTCCGTCAAGATGGTCCCAGATGATTTCCAGGAGAAGTAGCACAGCAGGAACCCATAGGCGCCCCTGAAACCACCCATCATCTCATCCTTTATGTGATATCCTCCTGGTTAATCTTCTTGATTCCACGCCTCTTAGCAAGGATCATCATATATTCAGCTGACAACGACTGATAAAGGACTAACTGTCTGAGCATACTGTATCCTCTGCATTTTCCAGAGGAGCGAGCGCGGGGCTGTTAGCTGGGAAAGAGGGAAGTTGAGACACATTCTTACTTGTAGAATCATCAACTGGGTATTATGAACAGCTACCTCTTTTGGATCAGGAGCTAATGCATGATTGCTGCTCAAAGCATCCACCAACCCATTCTCCTTGTCTTTGGTAAACTCATAAGAAAATTCAAATTGGGCAAGGGTCTCATGCCAGCGGGCTTGCTGTGGAGTTAATACATGAGGTGCTTGGAAGTACAGTAAGGCACAGTGATCTGTACATACGTGGAAAGGTTGGGAAGAGCCATGCAAGTGATGGCGTAAATAAGTCGACGCCTCCACCACTGCTAGTAACTCTTTGTAATAAAAGGTGTAGTTTAACTCAGGTAGAGACATTTTTTAAAAAAATATCCCACCGGATGCTTTATCCCATCTTCGCCTATTTGTAACAAGGCAGATGCTATGGTAAAGTTGGAGGCATCAGTAGACACAATGAACTCTTTTGAAGGGTCGACATGGCGAAGTACAGACGTGGGCGTGGCGCACTTCACTGCTTGGAAAGCATCCTCCAAACGGGGGACCACTGAAGCACCTTTGCACCGCTAGCCTTATACAAGGACGCCGCTACCTCAGAAAGGTTGGGTGTGAACTTCTTGAGGAACGTACACGTCCCCAAAAAACTCCTCAATTTCTTGACTGAAGTTGAGGTAGGCCACTCACAAATTGCCTTCTTTTATCTGGAGTTATCATGTGTCCTTGGTCAAACATGACGTTGCCAGAAAACTGACCTAGGACTTGAAAAATACACATCTGCTGATCTTCAGTGTAAGGCTGGCTGCCTTTAACCTCTCCATCACTTGCCTAAGGTGTACTGCATGGGACTCATTGTCAGGGGAAAACATTAGCATATCATACATGTAGGCGATCGCACATACCCCCAGCAGGTCCCCAAAGCTGCATCAATATGGCGTTGAAAGATAGCAGGGGCATTCTTAAGCCCAAAGGGCATGACCTGAAACTGGAAAATCTCTTTTCTGGTATAGAGTGCGGTTAACTAACCCTTTCCCTTCTTAATCCATATCTGGTTAAACGCATTTAGGCAATCCATTTTAGAGAAGACTTTAGCCTTCTCCACATAGCGCGCAATCTGTGAATCCAAAGGGATGGGATGGAGATCTAAACAGTAACATTGTTTATGTTTCCATAATCTATGCAAGGGCATAAAGTTCCATTGGCTTTCTCCACAAAGAGAAGTGGGGAGTATGCAGGGGAGGTTCACTGAAAATAGCACCTTTGGGTAAATGCTCTTTTAACCCATACATCTAAGGCCTCTTCCTCCCGTACAGTCAATGATCTTAATGGAAAAGATATATGCACCAGATCCACAGCGAGCTTAAGCTCACAATTAGACTCTGAATGATCTGGTAGTGCGTTAGCTGAAGCCGCATCAAACGAAGATTCCAACTCCTCCAAACAGGAAGGTAGGGGAACCTCCATCGAGGGCTTTGGCAATGGGGCAATACTGAGAGTGTAATATTGAGCCAGTGGGGCAAATCGCTCCAAACTTGAATTCAGCCAAAGGAACAACCAACTTGTGACCATTCTTTAAAGTTAGGGGTAGGGTATCCTCTATCAATTTAGTCCTAACATCAAACTTTCGCCACCACTCCAAACCCAAAATGATGAGGTACAAGAGTTTTTGATAGCTTGGAAGTGGTCGAACAAATGAATGTGCCCACTTGATAGTCCACTAACCCTAAATTTTTCAGCATGGGAATACCTTGGTAAGCCCCTTCTCTAGCCGTACCACCTGGTGCGCAACTCAGCTCAGAGTAGCTGGCTAGGTTTTGGTCCGCAAAATTCTTAGAGGCTCCATTTCCACCAAAATAGTGGTGCTGATTTTTCCTAAAGGGGATGAAAGGGTAGTAGTCAGTAGAAAATAAACCGAATGATCTTTATTTAAGGAATAAAATACCAACACTTAACCACCAAATTCTGCTTCAGGGATATACACACACCCAGGGTACGTTTTTGCATAAAAAATGGAGAGGGATAGTTGTCCACTCATACTACTAAGTCCACATATCCACCATATCTTCAGCAACTTCATAAACGTTTCTATATTTTAATTGTAGCTCCTCCAACTCCTGGGTTCAGTGGATCATAATAGGTGATAAGCGGGGGTCCTCATAGATAATTTCATATACTAGAATGGAGTTTGAATCTAAGCTATATGGGAAGAGACATGGCTCAGTAGTATTTGTGAAAACTTTATTATAAAACGCGTTTTGGGTTATGAACAACACTAACTCCATTTGACAATGGGTTGTATGATGTTATCCAAGGCAACACCATCAGGCCCTCATCTTTGAACCTACCCACACCATGTGAATGTGGTGCTGAAGGCAAAACGATTTTCATTTGTTGATTTTATTAAATTTGGAGGAAAGTTAGGGGAATCACAACTCTCAGATCATAAAGCAACTATATCCACCAGCTATGGGCAAGAATGGTGGGTTCCTTCCATTCAGAGGTATTGATAATAACTCCAGACCTCTCCAACCCTTGGAAAAATGAAAAAACAGTAGTGAGCCCACCTTGGCCGTGGCTGCCAGCTGACGCACACCGTTTGCACTTCATTAAAGTCTCACACGGAAATGTTTGTGTATGTAAAGATAATGGTTTGGTCAGCTAATGTAAAAAGAGTGTCTATAACTCTCCTGTTCCCAGTGTGGTAGTACATGGTGCACAGGGCCAACGCCAGTAAACTGGTCATAATAGTAATGTTATTAGAGCTCAGCAGAGAGTGCATAAGTGATACTAACTTAAGTTGAGGATGTTATATTATAGGGAAACCCCAAATTGGAACAACGCGGTGCTTAGAGTGGGAGTGTATAGGTGACACAAGTTGGAGGGAACCTGGGCGGCCCAATGGTGTATGGGCGGAGAGCCTTAAAGTTGTCAAAATTATATGGTCTTGTGTTGCAGAAGACCTCCTTGAAGAGGTCCGCGCACAGGTTTGTCCACAATAACATATATAAAAAAGGCGTACTAAACGAGGGGTAATATTATAAGGGAGGTTGACCAACTGGAGAGATTGGTCTTGACAAGAGGAATTAAGGGAATTTAGAAAACAATCAATTGAAGGAACTGGTTATAAGCCAAGGCGCAACAATAGGCGCAAGCTTCCATTGGGCAATTCTTGTACTTAGCAATTGAATCAGGTAATTGATTGTAGGAGCAGCTGACCTGAGCTGAAAATTTTGAAAACCAAACCGGTTATGAGACCTTGTTTACTGAGAAACTGAAGTGAACCATTTTCGTTATTTGCAAAGCTAATTCATTTTAATGCTCCTGCTGTTATACAGTGCAAACTTCTCTTGCTGTCAAGAGAGTATCTGTAACTCTCTCGTTCCCAGAAAGGTGATGTGGGATGCAAACCCACATTGCTAGGGAACTAGCTGTTAGAAGAATGGGAAGACAAGCATCTTGAGCAGTGCCAGTGCAAAAAAGGTACCCCAGGCAAGTATATAAATAGCAACATAAAATACCAGGTAAGTAAGAAACAACACTGCTTGAGTGGACCCCAGAGGGGCATCCATAATCAAGTGTGGCTTGATGTCAGGGGCTTTGGGTGCCTTAATCTGGAGGGGACCTGGGCGGCCCACAGGTGCCCCTGGGATTTTGGTAAATTGCGAGATAAGGTAGTGGCCCACATGGTTGGAGACCTCCCCGAAGAGGTCCACCACCAGGTTTGCCCAAGGAACCATTGTAAAAACGTAAAATAATGGGGTGTTTTTATTAAGAAAGTCAATCAACAAGGAGTGTTGATCACAAAAACATATTTAAAATGATTTTGGGGAAATTTGGGTTCTGCGGAAATGTGCCCAAGCCTTGATGTTCCAATAAACAGATGCTTCCATCCATTTTGGTAAAATACACCAAAAGTGCCTTCACTCGAGTAATCGATTAAGCCTTATTTTACCAGAAGTCAAAATCTCATAGCTGGAGCGGGACTCGAACCCTTGCTCTCAACCAAGCTAATCGAACCATCCTTATTCAAACTGTAGATCGTTCGTTTTAGGGCCTGAGCTGAAATAAGAGGCTGGGCGTTTTGCACACCATTAATATCAACCTGGGCTTGCTTGGCTTGCACCCAGCGTTGATCTAAGGTGTGCTTCAAGTCAGGAAGAGCCTGAAGCTTCATCTTCTGGGCCTCCTGTCGCCCAGCCTTGTCCCTAGCATCAGTACCTACTATCATGTCATCCAACCATGACACTTGCATTCTTAGGACCAACTGGACATACTTCACCTTAACCCAGCGTTGATCTATGGTATGCTTGAGGTCAGGAAAGTCCTTTCAACTTCACCTTCTTGGCCTCCTGACATGCTGATTTATCCTTAACGTTGTTCACAATTATGATGTTATTTTCCAACCATGAAAATCTCGCCAATAAGTCATATGAAAATTATTTTGTGTTCAGAAGATTATTGGAGTTCTTAGTGACTGATTGGTTGGTAAAGGATTTGCATCTCACAGAACCCCCTTCAGGTCTATAAATATGGTGTCTTTCTCTTAGGCGGTAGCACTTAATTGACAGCATTGCTCGGTCAGACTTCCCAGGTAGTTGTCCTATTTTGATAAAGGATTGGAGTAATTGGAGGCTTAATATCTAAGTTATTTGGCCAAAAATTGGGAGTAGAAGTATAAATACAACTTGAATGATTCCGCAAAGAATCAAAATAAAAATTATTCATAACAGTTAAACTATTACCCACCAGAGCATTCTTATCACTTAGTTGGACATCTGATTGTCTGACATTCCCGCCCTCAAAAATGTTGGGGGAAAAAAGGAGCAAGTAATTTCCATGAACTCAGTTAATGGTAACTTCAGAAAAGAGAGACCTGATAAAATATTCATCACCACTCTTACAGGTGATAACAAAAGGTCCTTCACTTAAATGGAGCTAAGATATTCACTTCTGGCTGTAATGTGGTTATGGTATTATAATATCAGATCATATATATATAAGGTGGGCAAAGGT
The DNA here is from genome assembly GCA_022478985.1 of Massospora cicadina. Taxonomy (NCBI): domain Eukaryota; kingdom Fungi; phylum Entomophthoromycota; class Entomophthoromycetes; order Entomophthorales; family Entomophthoraceae; genus Massospora; species Massospora cicadina. The sequence continues at coordinate 27,542 of JAKSZP010019213.1, forward strand.
GGTCTGAGCTCATTAGCTTCCTGGCCCTCTTTAGTTGCCATTTTAGTTAGGTTAGCCATAGCTTCAGATTGCAATTAAATTATGTGTTGGACCAACCTCCTCATGACCTTGTCAGGATCATCCATCTTACCAGAGAAGACATCCTTGTCTAGGAAAACGGGTAACCCAGGTTCTCAATCATATAAAATGTGTAAGGGAGACATTATAAGTGTTTAGTGATAGCTAATGCAATAGACCATAAGAGCGCTAGGAAGAAACCGATCTTAGTGTAGAGGGTCAGAAGTTGAAAATTTTGCAGTATATTACCAGAATTCTAGATCTCTTCAATGGTACCATTTGTATAAGGGCTATAGGGGGGCTGAAAAGAGCTGTTGTGCCCCCATGGAGGT
>JAKSZP010019214.1:0-27806 GCA_022478985.1 Massospora cicadina
GGTTTAGCACTTTAGGGTTTTTGTAGGTATAAATATTATACTTTTGTTTATTGTTAATATGCTAAAAACTATTTTCATATATTTATTACATTGGTTTATCCTATAGTTCTTATATTTATCCTTATGATTATGATAATTTTTAAAAAGGTTGTAAGAACTTTATCTAGAAAACTATATAGCCCAATGTTAGGTAACCATCTTACTGGTTTACCTTTACCCAATTTAAAAACCTATAAATATAGGAACCTAAACCTATGATGATAGTAATAGGGAAATACTACAATAGTACAGTGTACTAGATAAAAATGTAGAAACTATAACTAAAAGTATAACTAAAACAAAAGGATATGGATAAAAAGAAACTCTAGTTGGGAGTATAGTAGGATAGAGAAACTTGGGTAGAAGGAAAGGGCTAAAAGAAAAAGGGGGATTAGGGATAGAGGAAAAGATCGGAGGGTGAGGATGAATAAGGAGGATAGCAAGGTCAATAGACATGGTAGGGTAATAACCTGTTTACATATAATACTTATATCCTTTACACCAAACTATCTGCAATCCGACTATATCTTAGGTAAAACCCCAGGCTTCTATAATTTAAATAAATCCAGCCATAAAATAATTTTTACCTTTATTAGTAAAAGTTAAGACTTTAGTAGAATAATAAGGCTACCAATAAGAATCCTCTTGACAAATACTTATCCCAAGTTATGTTTATTCCCTTGATCCATATTATGGATTAGTCTTTCGTCACATTCTGAAGGGGGAGAGGAAAGATATGGACTATCATAAGACATATATATACCCTTAGGGTGGAATGGCGATATTCGGCTTCCTCTCCTTTTATACCAGACCATCCTCCCTATCCTAGATTTATTATCCCTTCCTCAAGTTTATATCTACTCAGTAAAGTTTGGTGGATTCCCTTCTTGTCTCTCATCCATCTCTCCTTATTCGCTTATTGATTGTCTCCCCTCCTATTTCTTTATCCACTTTTTAGATTTAGAGAATCAAGGTTCAACATTACCCCTCCCTTTATAAGGAATACTGAAAGGCTACACTAATTTATAAATAACGTATACGCAAAGGGATAATATAACGAATAGGCAAGTATAAATAGATAAATAGCCACGATAACTAGGGGGAATTGGTAATAAACCTTTATGAGGAAGGATTAAAGGATGATAAGACCTTATAGAATGGAACCAACCCCCCTCTTTTTCCTAGCTACAAATAGCAACCATTTTGTCTTTCTCAGTGTCTTCCTGCTTTCCCTTTTCCTCTGCTAAAGGGAGTTACTTGAGGGGAGACGACCTTGAGTTATGAAATAAGGAAATTTGGGAGTCATTCATAACTATTGAGTTGATACAACCAACCTAATATATCCTCGCCTTTTTCATTCTTGGATTCCTTATAATCTTTCTAGTTTTTCTATCTTCCGGCCTTTTATATTCCCCAACCTACTTTCATGTCTAAATTTTTCCATATACACAAAAGTTTCACCCTCTTCTTTCTCTGCCTCTTCCCTATTTTTAGACTGGTTGAGACTTTACTCCGCAAAATTCTTTATAGAGTCATCACATATGACGATATTTTTATATTAGCGATTCTTTCTAGGTGTTATCTTTCTCCCCTTTCTAATCCTAAGAGTCGATCCCCTCTTTCCTATTTCCCCGTCTTACTCTTCCTTCTCAGCCCCATACTTTGTTTTTCATCCCCCTCTTCTTATTATTTAGTCCTTTTTATATTTTTCTTCCCCAACTACGGCCAAACTATATACGTTGATTCTCTAGGTCATTTTTATATTAGAGGGGGGTCACACTTTATTCTTTTTTATCTTCCTATTTTATGTTTATAGATGATTACAATAGGGTTACACAGCACATTTTACTCCCTTGTCTCACTATCATTGGCTCAAATATTCCCTATCTCCTATTTCAGACCTTCCCCAGAGCTTCTTTTTTCTTAGGTTTTTCTTTTCATCCCCTCCCATCACTTTCCTTTTTTTATCCCACCTTCTTTTGTTCCCTTGACGTCCTTTTATCCGACCCATTCTCTCTTCTAGCTTCCATGGCCATCAGGTTTTTCTTTGTCATTGGTCCTATCTTACATTTTTCTATCCTACACTCTGCATTCCTGTCTTACATTCTTTTATTACCTATTTAGTCCCCTTGAAGCCTTTAAATTATCTTTATAGATTTCCTCCACTCGTTCATTCTTTTGTCTTTTCTTTACCATTGTCGGCTTATTCTGACCTTATTTATCTGTCTATAATTACTCGAGTCACTTATAGATGACGGCCCCTTATTTGGTCTGATCACTCTTATTATTGTCCTTTCCCAATCCCTTTTTATTCCATTCTATTATTATCCATTTCTCAACTATCCCATTAGCACTCTTTTATGTTCCTCACCCTACCCTTTTTATTCTTTTACTCTTTTCTCCTTACACAACCTACATGTCTAAGTTATGTCTTTTAAGTTGGCTTTCTCCTTTTATAGGATTTAGTCTTGTCTTAGCTAATTTAAACCCCTTCGATCCACCCACATACTTATTTATGCTTTATTATTTTCTTTATACTTCCCCTTTTTATTATCCCAGCCCCCCCCTTCTTTAGTCCCCCTTTCCCCCCCCCCCTTTGTCCACTGAGCTTTCTACCCCCATCCTTTGGGGTTCTTTTTTTATCCAGCCTGTAGATTGTCTTCCCTTACCCATCTTTTTCTTCCGCTATCCCCTTTCCTAGAGTCACTTATTCTTCATATTCACGTCTACTATCCCCCTCAAACGCTAACACTTATAAGTTATCTACCCCTGCACTACTTATAGATCATCCTTTCTTATGATAGCTAGTCTACCCCAGTCCTTTATAGGGTTGCTACTTTTAGTTGTTGAGTTTTTCCTATTTGTACGCAATCTGAGATTTGTCCCATTTCCCCTTTTGTCTTACCCATTCACTAAATTAAAACCTATAGCCACATTTAAACTTATGTTTAAACCAATCCCAAAGTATTTATATTTGCTTCTTATCTTTACAAATCTTTATATAAATATTATTCTTATACTCAAAGGTCTTTTTATCTAATATGGAGTCTTCGCTAGCAACCTTTATCCTTTGTTAAGTTTATTACCTTCCAATTCGCGACCTTAAAGACGTTTTTAGATAATTGTCCAAAGTGCCCCTTTCATCATACGTAAAATGGCATGATTGTCTTTGGTTTATTCTTATTGATACGTAATTTGATAGTAGAGGGAATATTCCCACTCATATAGGATAAATTAGTTCCATTCAAGGGCGACTCATAAAAGTAGGGGTAATAAAAGATCAGGGTATATACAGATGAATGTGTTTTATTATAAAATAAAAGTACCAATATTTAACAGATGAAGCAAATTAGCCTATGCGATATATCGTTAACTAATCCAAAGTTTTTATTAATTTTCTAAGAAGCGCCCTATATACCCCTAATCTAAGTCTGTTATCCCCTTTCATTCCCCATTCACAATTATTTTGACTATACCATAAGGTAAAACCTCAACTAACCAACAACCACTAGTCTATACTAAGAGTCTTCAGCAGTACTAAGTAATTAGTCATTGACACCCTATTGGGTGGGGGTGGTGCTCAATGGATAAAACTAATAAATAAATTAGTTTAGTGCTAAGATAAATAGCCAAATGACCCTAGGGGTCATATAAGAAATATGCAGAGAAAGAATAAAAGGTAATAATGGACAAGCTAAAACAATAGGTTAGAAAAGGTATAGGGATCCAGAGGGAAAAGAAAAACGAAATAGAGGAGTGAAGCATAAAAAAATACCACACCTAACTAGATAATACAGAATGGCTAGAATAAAACTCTAGAATGACAACTCTCCTATAATTGATATTTATTGTTCTGCTACTTTCTTCTACTTAGGCTAACCTCAAACCTTCCATTTAGGTGGGCACTGGACCCAAGTACTTCATTTATTAGGCTCTATATTATAATCTGGTTTTACCCTTATTCCCTGGTGTGATCTACGGGAGTCCTTCACATATATCATTATATATTTAAGGCTTTGGACTTTTAGGTTGAAAGTATGAACTAGCTGATCACTTACTTATTTAGTAAAAGATCTTGTGTACTCAATGATTGGGGTAGACTGGGATATATATAATATTATCTGATTCTTGCTCTTAAAGGTGGGTAATAGGGTTATGACATCAACTATCGACTTACTACAATTCCCACATGTGCACTCATCACCTCTGCTCAACCCTCTTCAGATGCTCTTCCCCCTCCCTGTTTCAGGACATCCATCCTACAATGTGGCTACGACAAATGCTTTATCGATAATCCTGACTTTGAATCTTATTTAAGGATGTGTATTTGGTTCACTTTACCTCTCCTACAAATACCAAGAAGATAAAGTAGAAAGATTCCATAAAAGGAATATTTAAATGAAACAATAAAATATATATGTATATATAAATAACATATATAAGTTGTATTAAATAAAAGTAGGAGTCGGTAGATCCCAGTTCCATTTATTATTATAATCCATCAAATAGTCCCATTTTTAACCCAATAAGTCGGAGCATATTAAATAATATTTTTAGTCGAAGCATATTAGATTTATAAAATATGAAATCAAATTTAGTAAATTATAAAATATCCCCTTTCATCTACCGACCATATAGAGGGGGTATTCCTCAAGGTTAATTTTACGAGATAGTTAAACTAAAACTTCTTCCCACTAACCAAGAGGTACCCTCTTGATTTACGCTTACTAAGTTACATTCTTACAGATATTCGTGAATCCTTCTTCCCCGCTTTATTCTTGCCTTTCTTCTACCTCCATTTTATCCTTCCAAATCTCATCCCCCTTTTTTCACCCTTCCACATCCCCCCTAGTTTCTAACCCTTTCCCCTTCTTTTGATTTATCCTACTTATCATATACACCCCCTCTAGGATGGGTCTTTTTTAGAGAGGCTCGTGGCTATAGTGGTTTATTACTTATTATCCCGATCCACTTATCATATTCTTCACCATTCTTCTAGTTTCCCTTTTATCCAAACCCCTGAATTTCTTTTATATATGACTTATCATTTTGTGATATTCAATCTTATAAGCCAATTATTAGTCTATGAACTATCGACTAAATTTAGTTTATAAAAGACAAACCCCAAACTTGTTTCAAAGACAATTACATCTCACTATATTCACTTATCATTATTTTTAAGCGCACATGTTTACAATTCACTATTGCCTTTTTATTCTATTCTTACCCAATAATATTATCTGGTAAGGTCACCGCCTAATTACCCGGAACAAATTATCGTGTGAGTGGCTAACCAATACCTAGTCATGATTATACTTTATATATCTTACTTATACCCACTAAGGTATATTTACCATATGATTTATATAACCAACATATTTTAGACTAAAGGACCAATTATGGGTGCTCTGTCAATCATATGTTATTAAAAAGTATATACCATAAAACCATTCTTTTTATATAAATGCTCATATGCTTTCACTTATTATGCTGATCCTTTTTTTTCTTTTACCATTCTTTTACATTAATACGACCCCACCCTTCTTTCCACTCATTCTCTCAAATTATCCTTACGCCTTCCCCTTAAGTTAGATAAATTAAGCTGGATCCCTATTCACCGACTTGGTCCCATATTTACATTTGCTCTCTAGATTATTAGGTGCTAATCTTGATCCCTTTTGTTTTTTATCCCTGCCTTATTATTTGGTGGCCCTACTTTCTATTAGTCCTTCGATATGCAAGGTATTTACAATTAAGTTAATTTATTCCTATAAAGTATATACAAGTATAGTATCCATAAATCAATATATATCTAATTTACCATTTAAATATTAAAAGCTTTCTATAAGATAATCTAGTTACTAAGCTGAGTAAGCAATAAAGGGTCCAATCTATCAACCGAGTTACAAATAGTATTAACGACAATAATCCCTATTTATATGAACAAAAATAATAAATAATTTATAAAAGTTATATTATAAAAGATATTCCTCTATGGGCCCATTATTATACGCCTATATGGGTTTATTATCCTTACTCTTTACCCTATATTTATATACTATCGTACCAAATTCCCTGATTGTATAAGTCAATCACTCAAAGTACGATTAATTAGCAAGTCACTAAGGTAACTAATAATCTAACCAATTGATTGACCTACTAAGACCTATGGATTTTATTTCTTAGCTAATGGTTTATTACCATAGCAAATAAATCTGTAACCCTACCCAATTCTCCTACTAGCCACTACCTCTGGAGAGTCAAAGGACTCTCTCCAATATCCAAAGGAAGGGAGACGATACATGTAAAAGGTTATTACAAAACATTTAAGTGAGCACGACCCTAAAAAAAGAAGGTAAGTGCAAAACTTACTTCTGTGAGAAGGGGACTAATAGTGAAGGATCCGCCAATCAACCCTATTGGGGATACAACAGCTAGTAAATTTGCTTTGGAGGATGTTGATTAGAGAATTGTTTTTATCAGGTATAGAATGGCTGATGGTTTATATGATTATTGAGAATACTCGTTGGGTATGTCACTATTTATATTGCTCCTATAATACGATAGCCAATATTTTCAATCTGACATAAGAATTGAAAGGCTAGACGAATATCCCAGATAAAAACCCTTATGAGAAATAAGTCAACATACATAGATAAATTATTACAACCTTCCAACTTATTTAACTTAGTCCCATTTTTTATTTTACCCAAACCCTTAAGTTAGGGAACTTAACCCTCAATGAATAGGCACCCCACCTTTATCTTTTCCCCTATTAAGTATAGATTATTGGTCTTATTTAGGTTTGCGAATTTGTCTGTCTAACTCTTTATTCCCTACTCTTATATCTTTTTATGATTCATCTTTTTGGTGGATTTGTCCTTATATGTCGTTTATTGATTTATACCAGAAATTAAAAGAGGGTACCCAAATGATTTATCATTATGATAAGATAGTCTTCCTATTTAAAAATGTCTTTGATAGACAAAGGATTATATAACTAGGGGAATGCATAATCAACTAAGTTTAGACTCTTGTCTCTGGGGAAATAAGGTGAAAGGTCTCAGACTATAGTAACTGTACAGTGGCCCTTCCATTTATCCACCCTTAGCATAGTTTAAGGAGAGATAAGATGTACCCCTATTACGACTTGTATAACTTGCTACCTGATCCATGGTGACGGTTTGAAGATACTGAAATGTATCACCCCTTATAATTTAAGTAAAAATGTATAACCGCATAACCTATAAATTAAGTATAACGCAATGACACTCAACGATATGAAAGAATAAATTAGAAAACTCTTCCATCCCTAGTTTTAACCAGAAAGCACTCAGGGTAGTCAACACAAAAGGCTCAGGGCTAGGGATATAACTCTCTATAGTAGCATCTGGATTCGCTCTTTTTTTAGCTAAGCATCTACTTATATAAGACCCTTAGGGTCTCCTCTCGATTTATATAACTTAACATGTCGATAAACTACCATACATATACTTTTATCTTATAAGTTTTCACTGATAAATTAAACCCCTACCTTAGCCTACTATAAAATACATTCCACAAGACCGCTCATTTAAATGCTAATTGGTATTCTTCAAGTAATTAACTTTAAAAGCTTATTACAGGCTAGACAAAAGATTGAGGACAACAAATAATCAGGATACTTAGAAAAGGGAATGGTTGGGGATGAATAGTGATTAAGCATAAAGACACAAATTAGGTATAATTGCATATATAAATAATATTTCTGAAGATAGAATAAAAAGTTATGCAGATATCGACTCTATCCTAGTTATAAAAGGGTTCCCTATAGACTAGTTGTTTAACGATCAGGAGATATGGATGAGCTAGATCCCTAGTCTATTTACTTATAATTGGGGCTACCCCTACGGCTCTGATAATGCTGATTATCCCAAATCTATCTAAGAATAGGTGATTCCTATTTAGAGTTCATCTATTACTAGCCCCTTATCTAGGTTTTATCTTGAGAGCCCACAATAGGTTAATAGCTTATTATAGATTATAATAAATACCACTATACGTATTTGTTATTAGACATACCATTATATCGTTATTATTGTACAGATTTGTGGTATCCTTATTAATATGATGATTTATATAAGTGTATTACCTGGATCCCCTTTTCCTCCCTATAGATTACGTGGTAAAAAAGGTAATCAATCAACTAGGTTATATACAAATTAGTGTGAGTCATCCTTCCCCTGTTAACGATTTCTTGATTTATACACATATACATATTTTATATATTTAAATCGCTAACCTATTATACAATAATACCACTAATCATAAATCCAGTACAATTCACTTGTTTTTGAACTAATCTTCTAACCTAACTCACATGTTCCCCATTGAGTGGTCATCCTCGTTATCCAATTTATCCCAATGGATTTAGATTGGTAGAGCTATATTTTAAATAATTTAAATTGAAGAGAAGGTCTATAAGAAGGGATTGTGTAATTTACAGATAAACCTTTTTAAGAAACTTAAGGGGGTAATAGCCTATGATCAACCATATTGTATAAATAAACAGGTATGGGAATGGAGGATTCCCAATAAGTAGTTTACTGGGTCTTGTAGCGACAACTAAAATAAGAAAACAAAGATTAATGGATAGACTAATTTAAAAGACTTGAAAATTAATAGGGTAACCGATAAAGTCTATTATAAAGTTCCATTATTTGAAGTCTATTAACTTTTCTCTAACGATAAATTATTTGAAGTCTATTAACTTTTCTCTAACGATAAATTATTTGAAGTCTATTATTATTATTAGTTAATCCTTAATTCCCAGTACCCTTTTTTTTTCTCTCGTCTTTTGTTGTTTTTTTCTTAACTCCCATTTCCTTTTATCCCAAATTTTTCTTATTTTCTAACTCCTCTAGTTAGTTGACCCTTATACATAAACTTATCTTTTATTTGTTCTTATCATCCCTATTAGATTATTATGAGACTCCCTCCCACTATTGATTAGACAACCCTTCTCTATTCAGTCTCTACTAGGCTCTCATTAGTTTATTATTCTTCCTTATTCCTTCCTACCCCCTCTTTTATCAAGTACACCTATCCCTATTCTTATAAATCTTAGTCATTATCCCCTTTTAGTTCTACTCCCACCATATACTTGAAAAGGTATAGACAAACTAGTTAATTTCTATATTTTAAGTCGATCTATATCTTCTAATTTCACTTATTTCACTATCCCTATTTTTCATACCCAATTTAAATTTATGTACACTTTCTCCTATGTTATGCTTATTTATTACTGCTATTCGGCTAGAGTCTGTATAAGTATTTTCAATATTTTTTGAACTGATTTACCTCCTCTCTCAACCTAATTACTACTCTAATTTCTCCTTTCTCCCATACCCACACTTTTTCTTCTCATTCCACGATATTAAATACATGTTTATAGGATAAATATCAGGAAAAAGAGAAAAGAAGTCTTAAAAGATCGACCTAACAGGATAAAAACATATAAAGAGAATAGGCCAATGGGAAGGATAGGAAGGAAAGGGGAAGAAGAAATGGGAAGGCCTATAGAACGGGGAAGAGAACGGGATGGGGAGGAAGACTAATGTACAGGATAGGAGGGGAGGGTAGGGAAGGGTAGAGGGTGGGTAATTAGACCAAGTAGAAGAGACTCCTATATATATTGATAAGTAACCTATTTTGCTAAAACTTTCCCTATTGTATCCCGTAAATTAGCTAGAGCCCAAAGACGATCCAGATATTACTCGTTTAGGAGATTATCTAGTAATAATGCGATTACTCTGCGTGTTTAATTTAATTAAGCCTACACTGATAGAGGATTCCCACCCCAACCCACAGGGATTTTAACCAGTTATGGTAAGTATAATTCTCTACACGTTATTATATGCAGATGATAAAGTTTAATTCGCAGTATCACTAAATGGTCCCTATCCCTTTGCGTATAATAACAACTATTTGTGATTAAGTCTACTTTCCATTTAAGTAAGTGGGTCTTAACCCGAAGGATACTAGGAACGTGTGAGGATAGTAATAAAGGGGGAGAGGATCAGAGGGATAAATCCATCCTGAATGAAATCCAATAACACAGATAGAGGGGGCCCTAAATAGGGAACATAAAAATAATAAGAAAAGATAGGAGGGTAGGTAATTTTGTAAAATATAATTATCCTAGCTCTTATTCACTGAGATGTTAGCCTAACCCTAGTTTTATCCCTGCTAGTCCCCTTAAGGATCAGGAAATTAGGGCTCGTCAAGGTCTATAGCCAACTTATAATGAAGGGGGATAAATTGGGATCCTATCGAGTATTAAAAGGAGAAAGATAAGGCGCCAGGGAATAGGTCAAACAATGAAGATAATAGCCAAATAGTAGGGATGAAAGAAAAGAGTAGCCAATAGTGTGTAAAGAATTGTGGATAAAGCCTATATAGACGAGGATTAGGTGAGATTAGAGAGAGGGGGAAAGTGAGTGAACCTAGGGATAAGAAAATAGAAAAAAAAAAGATTAGGATAGGGACGGCAATAATAAACCCTAGGACTACTACAGATAAGACTAGTTTATCTTATAATAGGTAATTCTTTTTCAGGTTAAATCCCCAGACGTTATTTCTTGTTTCATACTTTTATTCCCCAGATTATTCATCATTATTAGCTTATCCTGGTTTCCATACATATAATAGGGTATAGGCTACAATTATTAGACAAATACGAGATATGGAATTATTACAAATGTTCACTATTATACAAAGCTATACAAACTACTTAGACCACTCCCCGATAACTAGTTACTATACAATCAAAGGGTTCCTTTGGTTAACCCAACTATAAACCATTAATCGATATAATGAGAATATTTAACTGTACTATGAACTAGTACCTTTACCAAATCCATCCCTTACCCAGCCCTCCTATTAAAACCTACTTCCTTCTTTGCAATCTATGGATCCTTTCTACCCTACCTTACTCCTTCCCTTTATCCTTTATTGGGCTTTATTACCTTTGTCCTTATCTTGCAATCCATTTTCCTGTCGCTCTATTATCTTCAGTCCCTTCGTATTATAAGTAATATGCCATCAAGATAATCTATTATTATGGTTATCTTTTAATATAACTAGACCATATTCTCTCTATCTCAACTTGCCAATTTAAACCTAATCCACTTTTAATTAAATTGAAAATTAGGGGCTATAAAGATTCCAGTGGAAGGGTAAAGGATAGAACAACAAGATAATTGAAGCAACGTGACTAATTTGGCTATAGCTTTGAATAAAAGAATCCTCCAAGGGGCCTGTAAAAATCACAAAAGGGGATAACTAAAAAATTCACTAAAATGAATAGCAAGAATTTAGAAAATGTAACCTAAGAAAATGACTGGGAATTGACTAACTAGTTTAATAATAGATTTTGATAGAGGTTGAGACTATGGTGTAGCCCAAAAATAGGGGTCATTTGCATAGGTTAGTGGATGATAAAGCGGGGGGGACAAATACAATAAAGCAGAGACTAAAAAGTAACAAGAAACCCTCTAGCTATGAGAATATATAACAAATAAATCAAAACTTTCTATAGGGATCAACTTGGTTTACTATACTATGATTACCACTAATCTTTATCCATTACCCTAAATATTACCTAGTATCGATTCTCTATAATAAATTATATTACAGAGGTACCCAAGGTATGGAAGCTGTAACACAGCTAGATCATAAGGTGAAGAGTTTCCAACCACGAAAAGCCAACCCACTAATATATCTATAACTTGTATCTGATTAACCTTTAGAAACCCCGTAGTGGAGGGAGAGAAAGGATCAAGCCAAGGGGGTAGATCAATGGATCACTATAAAAGGGAGTTGGTAGGAAGAAAGGGGAGCCCTAGGTAAGGGTTGAATCAAGATGAGATTTAAGGAATGAATACTTGGTTAATAACTAACCATTATTCTCCTTTTATCCGCGGGGTTTTACTATGTTCGTTATCTTATAGACCAAATTGCCGATAAACCATGCCAATTCTTTAAATAAACCATATTATTACTATAATTTTATATTAAGATGTATCAGGGGAGGCAGATGACAATATTACCTCATAAATTGATTCTAGGATAATCCATTACGTGGGAGATAGGTTAACTCTTTGCACTAGTCATCATAAAGACTAAATACCCACTATAAAGTTTTACTCTTTGCTATTTCATATATAAGTTCAATTGGCTTATATTTGTCCTATGAGCCTCTTCCTGTTTCTCCTATTGTCCCATCCTAATCCTCATAGACTAAACGATATTCTAATTTAGGTTAGTATTATTATTTCCTAGTTTCTCTTCCTACTATCCTTCACCTTATCCTTTTATAAGCATATCGAATTTATGCTCTATTTATTACTGCTCTCGTCCCAAATTCCCATCCTCTATTGATGTCAAAGGGAGTCACTGTAAATAAAATTTATAATGATTCGGTTATGACAAAGGAGGGAAACTAAGACTAAGGGTTACCTAAATAAAAGGATTGAGAAAATAAGGTAAGAAAAACGTAACAATAAGAAACCGCAACCTTTTAAGAATAGTCTTAGAAATACCTAATCCCTTTTTATAAGTGGTTTGTATAAAAATCAGAGATTGATCACTTACGTGAGTAGTTGGAGTGGTTATATCAATTCCAGTGGATTTATATTTTCATAAATTAATAAAACCAAGTGAGACCTATTATAACTTATAGATAAATGAAAATTGGTAAATATATGTAATTACTCGACTAGATAACTTGAGAAAGTGTGGATTTATGCATAAATCTATAAAGGGGTACAAGTGGGAATATCAATAATTAGGGGATAGTCATAGAGAAGGTGGTGGGGAGGTAACTATGATGGATCTTTTTCACCAAACCAATAAAATTAACTATAAGAATGGCAAACCAGGTTATAACCAGAGAAGGTTAACTCAGGGAAAGAGGCAACCACAATAATAAAATTGTTAAGTGCAATAGTAAATCAGATCAGCCAAAAAACTCTAAAGAGTTTTCAATAAAGAAGTTTAATCTGGGATAAGGGGATTCAAGAGAGAGGGAATGGAATAAAAAAAGGGGAATGGTTAACCATATAAGAGTAGACCCTCTGTTATATATATAGATAAGGATTGTGGATAACTTACTTTATGTAATCTGCAAGGGGGTTGAACGGTAGGTGAGAGATTAGGGGGATACAGGCTCTTATATGGCTAAAAGTGGATTACCTCAATTACCTTCTTAGTAATACTATGTTTTATAAATATTTTTATATATAACTAAATATTTTTATATAAAGTTTATAATATCCAACTAATTACACTAACGAAAATATAAAGACCAGTAACCATGAATTACTGCTTTTATCACTATGCTTCTTCGCCTATTCTTTCTACCGTTGTACGAGATCTTCAATCAAGAGGTATAAAAATAACTCACAACTATTCAACTAAAGTGAATATAATCAATAGACTAAAAAGAGGTACTCGTCAGAGGAAAGTTATTTTGGCTAGGGACTGTAAAGGGATTATAAAATTTGGCATACTGAGGATTTATCTGCATATACCAGATGTGCCCTAGCCCAACCGTACCCTTTATATTGTTTGAACTAGGCTTCTTCTACTACTCCTTTGTTTTGTCCTCCCCCTTTTTTCCTGATAACCTTTTACTCTTTTATGATTCCCTTCCCCGTACTATTTTCTTTATCCACATTTATCTATCAATTTTATTATATTGGTCACTTAATTGATGTCTTACCTTATTGGCCACTGAAGTATCAAGTTGGTCATACTATATCATCTTATTGGAGGCACTAGATCGTAATCAATAAGGTCACACAAGTTAGTTATAATGGTGCAGTACAATCCTAATAAGGTATTTACTATGATTACCCCTATACTTTTTAGTGAACAACATTATTGACCTATACTTGTACTAGCTTAAATTATCCTCTGGTAAATAATCCACAATAATGGTAACCAATCTATATGAGATTAAAAGTAGGCATCAGTAGAAAACCATTCAATAAATAGGAAGTTGGGGTAGTTGTCTGTAGAAGATAAACTAGTCATATGATAGATTGTAAATACAAAGGGTTAGGGAACGAATATAACCTACAAGAGAATCGGGGAGTCTACAACCAAGGTAATAAAAAAAGAAGAGATAGGGGAAGGTGAAGATTTGAAGGATAATAAAAGGGACTTAAGAAAACCTATTTTGAGGACTAGGAATTGTATAAATCTTTTATATCGGCATCTTTACTTATATATAAAAAAATTTTATATCGGCTAAGCAAGACTCTAAATTTACAAATAAGTATAGTAATAGCGAAACCTAAGATTTAACCTAGTGATTAGGGTAAGGGGGATAAAATAAATAAATGGGAAGATAAATTTGATTATATAAGCATATTGTATTTTGTTACTATTCCCAAACCTACTATTTATGAATTGTGTTACCCTTTGGTTATTTCTTTTTCTCAACTACGGATCTCTATTTTATTCGTTTATGCTGTGCTACCTTCTTCTACCACTCTTTATCCTTATCTTTCTTCTTTCTCCTATTTCTTCCTCCCACATCCTTGAACTCTTTCCCTACTCCCCTCCCTACATCCTTGTTTTTTTCTATTTATGAATCTTTTCCTAGGAGGTTTATATTCTTTTTATCATTCTATTATTATTCCTAACTCTTCATACCCTACAGTTTATGCTGTTGGTTATATTTACCAATTTTCATTAGAGTCGATTGACGGCTTAGTAGGTAATTAATCACATTATCCAGAGCTCTCTATTAACCAACCTACTCTTTCCATTTGTCTATCGGTTCTATTTATTTTTTAATCTATGGTGCATTGTACTTTTTACCTCCCACTCACCATCAATTGACGATAGCAGATCGATTTACCAACCACAGGGTCAGGTAACCATGTAGCCGATCATTGCATTGATCCCTTTGTTAACCTATGAAAGTACCAAATTAGAGGGTATAGAATAAATTATATAAGTCAGAATATAGTATACAAATTCTAATTAATGAAACAATTATATATTTATAGAAACCTAGGGCTAAAGTAGTTTCATCTAGATTAGTTTGATAATCAGTTAAGTTTGGATTGCGTACATGTAGGTGGGGTAGATTCTGGGTTCACTGTCTAGTTTCGAGGAGAACAATGGTTTAGGGGGGTACAAACTAACTTTAACAAGAGTAATTTAAAAAAGTAGTAAAATAAATGGATAATAAGATTTGTAGCTAGTTTGTAATACCTCGATTTTATCAGAATAAATTTCCAAACCTATAATACCAAGGATAACCTTGGGGTTTATATATTCAATACCTTGAATTACAAATATGATCCCAACCCTATTTACAATTCCTATGGGGCCCCTAGATAAATGAGACTACCTGTAGATTTCAGATTAACAAAGTATGGCTATCAATGAACTTACTTATATTATTACCAACCAAATCATCCCAAATTTCTCCCTAAAGGGCTCAAAGTCTGATTCTATCCCCATCCACAGCCCACTCCCTACCATTCATATTGTAGATCCCTTATTTCAGCCCCACCCCCTACTTTCATCCTACACCTCTCTTTTCCTTATTACCCCCTTATTCCCCTCTCGTTGAACCTCCTTTCATTTCTCATTGCTAAACTCTATCCTATTTCCCACCACTTTTGTTATCTTCTACCACTTAGTTTCTATCTTTTACCCCTTTCAATCTTTTTACTCTTTTTTATCCCCTTTTCAACCCCTAGCCCTCTATTCTTTCTATCCCCTTTTTTGTTAAGTCCCTTTCTTTCCTATCCATCTTTCCTACCCAATGCCTTCCTTTATTCTTTTAGTTCAAGTATCCTCACCATTTTCACCTTATAATGGTTCTATTGACTACTTACTATTACAAGCGGGATAGGTAGGGACTACTCTTTCATGGATTATACTTAATCCCCTAACCCTTCCATATGGTTTTTATTCCTATTTATCCATTCTTACTGATACACTTAGGTTACCCAATTACAATTTGTTACTTCCTCCATTCTTTCATGACCCATTGATTCCCTACTCTTTCTTTTTTTTATTAATATGTTTCTATCACATATTATATTACAATTTAATCGATCTTTGTAGATCTCGATCCTAGCAACTTTCTGGCATAATCTCTACAGTGTTCCTATCCATTGGTGTGACCCCTTGGATTTATCCTGTAATACAGGCCCCAGGTCTATATTGTATATATAAACTAATTATACCTAGACAAGGGTACTCACATATACCCTGATAGTCAAGCTCGTATGCAAGACACTAGAACAAATCACACTATCACAAAAGATAATCCCCTGTACTATATAGTCGACTTAATTTTTATCCTCTATTACTCCTTTTATGTCTATCTCTACCTAACCTCCATTTTACCATTATCCTAGTTACTATCACTACCCATTTTCTCCCACTACTCTTATCCAATTCTTACCATCCTTTTATCCTCTCTCGTTTATAAACCAACTCTTCTGTATAATTTATTACCGACTCTCAATTCTTCAATGAATATGGTCAGTAGAATATTGAATAGTATTCTAGTATATTTTATATAACTGCTGGCAATCCTATGGTAAGGTAAAGGGGTCTAGAGTTTTTACAAATTAGGGTGACTCCCCTTGAGTGTCACGAGATAGGTATCGTCAAGGGCTATAGAGACTAGTAAGTTAGCATATAATACAAATAATCCACAGAGGCGAGTAAAAGGAAACTAAGGGGAATAACACAGTAAAGGGGGCCACAAAGAAAAGATCACAAAACTAAGTATTTCACTATATACGGGTATAAACGAAATAATCCAGAGCTTTACTTAAATGACAATCCCTTTGCTAGGAGTTATCCAGTGACTGCTTCTTAAAGATAATTGACCAATAGTTTTATAAATCCAAGAATTTTAAATGGGGGGTACAACATATGTAACTAAGGAATCGACTCGTAAGTGGACCACTAAGACAAAAGATCACTGAAAAATAATAGGCCATATTTTAGGGATTTAGTACTTAGCCACTTAGTTACCTATACAACCAAGCTTCCCCTAGTAAAACTTTTTCAACCATATTTGGTTCTTAAACTCTGATTATTTCATAAATCTAGTTTATACAGAGATAATTATCAAAATCGTATTTTTTAGATACGGTAGAGACCCATTCCTCCATAGGTTTTACCTAGTTTTCAATTTATCCAGAGCCCTTTCAAGAGACTCAAATTAGGACTCGCTGGTCTACTACCTTTTATAGTTGAATATAGAAAATAGCCACAATGGTGCTCATATTTTGTATAAATGGCCGAGACTAATACCTACGCAAGGTTATAAAATATAGTTGGAAGAGGGAAATACAACCAATTCGCAACAGTAAAAGGGAGGACTTTGAATTTTGTAGAATGAGATTTGGATCAATTTTCGTTTTGATTTGTATAAGGGGATAAAAGGGAATAAGAGATAAAGACAGTTAATAGGAAAAAGTAAGAATAAAATGTCAAGAGTATATACAATTAAGAATGCAAATATTATCCTCTAGCAAGGGAGAGAAACCTCAAAAGGGCAGAGGGATTAAGGGGCATCCTATAGAGGCAAGACATAGATATTCTAGGTAAATTTACCTACTCTACACTTTTTATAAACTATTTATTATCTACATATGCTGCGATAAGACTCGTTTTATCCACTACTTACCCGATTACTCTTCCTCCTTTATACACATAATAGACTTCTTCTACTATGAACTACTTTGACCCCTACATAAAATAGGGTTTTATAGCAACTATTTGTCTTTATCCCCTATAATTATCCTACTTTAGAGGGCAGTAACCCCTAAGGGTTCAAAGAAGGTTATCGATTATATGCCAACCTATTATGCTTATTTAATTAGTTAGTTTACAAATAATCCATATCTCTCTCTAGCAATAATTGCTATCTTTTCTATAAAACTCTATGCATTAGTGCTTCCAATAATTTTACCATCCCACCATGTCGAGATTATGAGTATAAACTATGGGATAACACAGGTAAAAGGGGAATGGGTGGTAGGGGATTGTAGGGTAGGGAGTCTAATTAGGGTAAAGTGAAAGAAGAGGGAGTAACTCAAAGACAAAATAAGATAGGGTTGGATGAAATTTGCCTTAGAGGGTCTATTTTAGTAAGGTAATAACGAGTAACCATACCCTATAACTTACACTTAGAGGAACCTATAGAGGGTATCGAAAGATTGCTATAATAGGTTATATAGGCTTGTATGTTGATAGAATAACATTTATAAAAACACCAATGAGTAGTAGTGAATAACATCTATATAAAGGTGATCTATTATAAATATTCGAAGACCCAAGGATTATATAAAAACTATCCTTTATCTTATTCCCATTTTAACCAGTGGATCTTTTTTATAAACCCCTCAAGCTGTTTAGGCTTATGACTTTCCTCCTGTAAACATAGAAGACTATTGACTAATCCCACCTAATCTAGTTAATAGGTACTATTTGTTCTAGTCACAACCTTTAAACGGTATTAAACCTGTGGAGTCTTCTTTCATCATTTGTAAAATTATAAAAATTTCCTCTTCGACTCAAAGTGGATAAACTATACCAAATTAAGGGATAAGATAAAAAGGGAGGGATTAGAGGAAGACTATACGAGGTAATAAGAATAAAAATTTATAAGAGGTCAAGAGGATCATCAAAGTTTATTGTAAATAAAATGTAGATAGCCACGTATAGAATAATGTAAGGTTCAATCACTTACATAAATACAAGAATTACAAATCCCTTTTGCATATTCACGTCTACCCAATGACTACCTACCCAGTCAATTGGGTTTTTATAGAGCAATAGGAGATCTTACCCCCTTTATACTAGTTCCTTGGCCCCCTTTTATCCCACTTTTAACCTGATTGATCACGCATTACCCTTTTACTTCTATCCCCCTCTCATTTATCCCATACATAGTGGTTTATTTTATAAATCAGCAATTCTACTCGATGGAGATAAAGCATATAGATATGTTATAACCTAAGTCCCCTTAATCATATGTTAATCCCCTCATATTATGAATAAACCCCTATTCTTGATCCTCCTCTATTCAACTCTTTCTTTTCCCTGTTATCCCTACTATTTGTAGTCGATCAATTCTTTTATAGCTAAACCCCCATTATTTCATCTACATCGAATTGCAACCATAATCCAAGTAGCTTTACCTATGGGACTAGACGGCATACAATTAGGACTAGAATAAAATTTATAATCAAAGGTTAACTGGGTTCAATAATCTATCTTTCCATAGGTTGGTAGGGAGGTAAAAGGATGTATAAAGAATAAGAAGATGGTAAAGGATTAGGGAGAAAAGTGACCCCTAAATGAGGAAGAATATAAAAAAAAGTAGGAAAAGATACTACAAAGAGAATAAGGAAGCGGATATGTTAGCTTATGAGAAGGAATGTAATAGGCTTAGTGGTTCACGATAAGAGCCGTAGGGACCGTCCCCTTTGTGATAATAATGCAGAGGGTACATAATACGAGCGAGGAATGATATAAATGGTGAATAGCCGACAAATTTGTGGATATCATCCATTCCGTTAAGTAGGGTATAGAAGACTTTTTTACTAAGTAAAGGTCACTTTGACATAGGGTGTAATAATCTTACAATACTGGCTCCCCTCACTGATTTATTTCTAATTACACCTATTTGGTGCTGGATATTTGTTTATTTGTTAGATATTCTGGAGTCCTTTTACAACACCTACCCCTATTATATTTAGTCTACCTTTTTCTCCTCGGTATTACCGTGTTTGGCAAATCTTGTATTCTTGGTCTTACTAACCATTATATTCATATATAAAAATGATCATAGAGGCTTCGATTACCTGATGGGTTTTGAATATTAAAAATATAAACTAAGTATGGGATAAGGACCAGCATATACAACTTAAGTGTACTATTATAGACGGGGATTATATTTAAGTGTAACAAGCCTAAATAAATGATTCAGTGAGGGGCTAACTAGAGAAATATATTGTTAGTAGTAGAATATATAAAATTAGCAGGTAATAAATAGTTTAGCATATTATATAATAGGTGGTTGGGATGAACAACTACATGGTTGTGAGGTTAAAGGGATAAGAGCGTAAAGTGAAGAAAACTGCTTAATAAAAAGTATAATAGAAAGATTGTGTGGAAGATCAGAAAGAGAAATAAAAGAGGGGGTAATAAGACATTATAAAAGATAATCACTATCCATAAAGAAATAAGAATATGTCCCCTAAAAACTAATCCTCCCTAATAGTTGATCCCATTGGTTATAGTAAGATTCCCCACAATAGAGTTCTACTTTCACCAACCTCCCACACACACCTGATATTAGCTTATCTCGGTTAAGCCCCGTCTACAAGTTATTTCAATAATACTTGGTTTCCTGTTTAAAAGTTGAGATATGGTCTACCCAACCTCACATAAAGCTGATTTACTAAAACTTAAGTGGGATAATTATACAATATACCAGTGAATAGGCATCACCATTTGGGGTTGACGTATATATAACGATCTCTCATGTGTAGCTCAAGGGGGAATAGTTGGTTAGTCCAGAATAAACTAATATTAAACTATAATAGTGGCCGAAAAACGTATAAAAAGGGGGTTTAGAGGGGGATCCTGATTACAACCATATTTTGGTATAGAGTTGAACCTACATAACGTTTTCAGTTGATGTAGTAGCCCCTAAAAGACAGAGATAAACCCCCCAAACATTTTACCTCCAACTTTTATAAAAGGCTCCCCCTATAATCCGCATTTTTGAAACACGTACCTATTCTGGTCCCTCCCCTAATTGGTTTTATGGGATTTTATTTAATACCAGGAAGATTTAGTGTCTATATCTACTATACTTTTTACTCCCTCCTTATGTTTAGCTGATTACGAGCCTATAATCCTCACCCCCAGCCCCTATTCTTACCTTTTTCCCTTCCCCACACTCAATCTTTTTCTACTTACGCTTCTTCCTGTCTTTCTTCCCCTTAAGGGATCTATTGAGCCCTTCTATTTTTATAGACTTGATTGTTGAACCCTCTTTCCTACTTCGACTTATATAAATTTTTTACGATCGTTAAACTCTTTTTGTCTTTTCACAACATATTGGATCTTACAACGATAAAGATTGTGATGGTCCGCAGATCGAGGGATATTCGAATTTTATGTAAACATGTAAATTGATCCTGGCTGTAGATTGTTGTACCTTTTTTTTTATTCTTATTGTTTTAGTCCTTTTATCCAAACAGCTTCTTGTAAATTCCTTTTCGTTGGTTACCCTCGATTCTTTATTGTCCTTCACTTTTGAGCCATCAGGTTCCGCTTTGTCCCCTCACCCTTTGAGTTGCGACCCCTCCCCTTACTTTTTCGTTCATTTAAACTCTTCCCCAACCACAACACTCTTACATGTATACTATTTTACTCTCTTCTTTCTAGACTTTCCTCCTTTTCTTCCTCTGCTCTGCCTTCTCCTTGCCTCTCTTACCCATTCCTTTTTGCGTACCCCTTTTTGTTATCATGTAGTCTACCTCTTTTTATTCCCCCCTACCACTTTCTTTGGTCCCTTGCTCCTCTTTTTTGTTTATTCTGGCTTCTTTGTATTAGTTCATCCTTCAAGTCCCGCTTATACTTTTATTGGCCAAATTATTTCTCAATCGGCAACCTCCCCCTTAATTGGATTATTCGTTATAGCTTAATCTCTAATCATTAGTGTGGACTATATTCAACGGAGAATATGAAGAAGTGGCCAGATTATCGCACTAACTATAAGTCGCGGGTTGGGCTTTATATCACTGGGGCCCATAGTCCTTAATCTACGTATAATGTAATCGGCCCATTCCCTTACTAGGGCCCAACCGACCATAGTAAAATATGCTTTTAACTAATTAAAAAGGTTATTAGCCACTATATTATTCGGTTAAGATAATCCATATACCAGGCGGGTATAGTAATTAAATTGTTTAGTATAAGGATAAAGATAACCAACTAGGGATAGGCTAAGGGGATGATAAAACTAATTGGGATTATCCCTAACTATAAACGATATGTCTAATTTTTACTAAGGCATAAAGACGCAAAATATAAAAACTATACCTCTAATAATTATATAAAATAAGCAATAATTAAACGTACCGGCAAGAATACTTGTACTATCAGAATCTTACCTTACGTCTTTTCTGTGTCTTGTCGGCATAGAAATAATCTTACTGGAGAGTAGTCTAATAGCAGAATGGGGAATTTAGAGAAAAAGGGTAGTTAATAGACCTTTGAATAAAATTTTATAAGAAAGATTTTAGTAAAATAAAGAATATATAGTAAGAAAAATAATATCCGTATAATAAATATATCAAATATATCGGAAGGAAACAAGTTCATATATGAATATCCATCTAAAAGATAAAATAGTTATATAAAGATTTCCAAACTCCAACCAATAGATAAATATAATAAGCCAAGGGTACCAAATGGCTAAGACTTGTAAAAGAGAAAGATTGCTGTACAGGGGAAGAGATATAATCTGGGGGGATAAAGAATGGGAGGGATAAAAAGATAAGACAAATCATATAAGAGAATAGTTGGGTTTTATCATTATATATCTAAGGCTTAATTGGTGGGTAATTCTATACCTCGCATATTAGTTGGATTAATTATTGTTTACTCAGTTAGTTTTGGATATTTTAGGATCCCTGATAATCGGAGTCTCTATGGTCATGCTACAATTTAACTTCCATAAATACATGATAAAATAAGATAATTAGGGTTATAAATAAGACTATGGTCTATGGAAAAGAGAATTTACTTTAAGCACTGCATATAATTATTTGTAGAGGGTTATATGATTTAAAAGATAAAAGCCAAGTAGAGATAATTGCTTGTACAACCGGGGATCTCTTTTTCAATTTTAATGTGCAAATTTGGCATTCTCTTTTGTACTATTTTTAACTAATGGCTAATATTGTAAGAGGCTTGCTTATGAAGGTTGGAGGGGATATCTTATAGAAAAGGCATCATTTATCATTACTATAAATCGGGATAGGAAAGTGAAACCGAAATCGGTTATACTAACGAGTGAGCTGCTATTTATCTAACTTCCCGCTAAGTTGATTTATCTTCTCGATTATAATATTCGTTATAATCCCACTATTATGCTTCTTTATTACTACTTTATTCTACCACATATTTATGATCAAGTTTTTATTATAATCTTTCTAATCGATTTAGTTTTACGAAAGAGGTTAGGCTTTTCATTCTAATCTACTGAAGAGGGCAGGTTATGTAAATTTGTCACTGGAAACTCTTCCATTTTTACCAAGTACGTTTTCTTTATCAAATTTCTTGACTTCCTAGATTGGGCCTTTTTCTTTATATTTGTTTTATCGCAACCTCCCTTCCCACATGAGGGTCTAATTCGGCTTACAATCCTCTACCCACCCCACCTGGTTGGCTAATGGGGCTTTTATAAATTAGATTTAGCCGTTATTGAGATATTCTTTTTATGGTATTTGGTATTCTTTTTATATCCTCTTTTTCATTCCCCCTTCATACCCATTCCCTACTTCCTTTTCTACTGGCCTCCATTATCTTCTATCCATTTTTTTCTTTTTCCTTTTTTTCGTTTTATGGGACCCTTGGGGTTTCTGGTTATTTCTTATAAGGTTTTTATAGGATTATCCTAGGATTTTTATATATTTTTTGGTATGGGTTATTAATTGGATTTATTCTTATCTTCTCATATTTTTTACTGATCTTCTTCCCTTTATGGATTTTTATATTTTTATTCCCTCTCTTATTTTTTTATTCTGAATTCATCCCCAATTGGCATTATTCTAATTTCTTTATTGCTATATCCTTAGTACGGTTATTTCATCCCCACCAACCCACACCAACAAGGTGGTCCCGCTTAGAGGGACCCTTCCACCCCGTCGAGAGGCAATCCCTCTAGGCTAAGGGGTTTATCATACGAATGACTATATTAAATCTGCTATTAATAGTAAAGTGCAAGCTTTTTTAACTAATTAAATTGGATAACAGTAACAAAAAGGTAGCAAGGGATAGGTGTAGGGGAGGTAATTGGGTTGGGGATATGGAGGTAATAAGGTTGGGGATATATGAGGAATTGGGGAGTATTCTAATCCAACAGGGCAGGGATTATGTCTAACTTAATGATTAAGTCGGAGCATATAATAATAAGTGATAGGATAAAACGTATAATAAGAACGAGGGACTAAATATCTAAGAATCATAGAGTGAGAAATTGGCTCTATAAAGAACTAGAACGTAAATAGACTCAATAGTGAAAACGAGGTGAGTATCATCTGGTAGAATAATAAGATAAGGGTAAATGGACTAGGGAAGGGAGGATAGTGAACGAAAAAGAGCATAAGAATGGGTCAGGATAATAACTAATAAGGTATAAGGATATTTAGTATTTCCCCGTATAATTGGATTATCCCACTAGCTAACCGTAATTTGCCTTTAGGTAATCAACTAAAAATAATAATAGAAAAAGAAATACTTCAGTAGGTTGGTCTGACCGGTAATTTGTCTTTACCTAACTAAAGCTTAAGCCGGAGAGGGACCCTCTTATATTCTACCACAAAGGACCAATTTGTATTAGTTTAATTAAATCTATTAAAAGAATTTAATAAAAACGGGCAATACCTTATCGAGCCTTATAAGATTAGTCTCCTCGTCTATCTAATAATTGTTCCAGATAAAACGAAGAAGGGAAGATGTGAAATAAATTTTACTTATACTTTAATAGAGAAAGAGACGGAGAGGGATTATTTGAAATAAGGGTCGAGGGGCATCGATAGGATTACCAGTCATCTATAGCCCTCTCTGGTAATATAGGATTTTAAATCAAATTTATATAATGATAGGTTGTATTATTTTTAATAATATAGGATTTAAGTGCTGCAAGGTAAATTTTACCCAGTTAAAACGCTTATTATAAATATGGTTTTCATCAACAAATTACTTAATTTCCCATTTCTAAAACTTGTTTTTAGTTCAACCCCTAACCTTTTTACTCAGATTACTCGTCGAGGGAAGAGTAGAGCTATAAGAGAAGTAGGGGTAAATATAGGGACTATATAGTAGACCCCGAGCTATAAGACTACCCTTGTTATTTTTGTTTTCTTATTCTTTCTATGCCCCGGCTTTCCCTCTCTCCCTCTTTCCTTTTATTATCTATCCCCCCTTCCTTTTTATAATGTATGTCCACTCCCCTACTTATAAATTATTCTTATTCTAGTTACGTGTAGAGTTCCTCCCTCTTTACTTGTTCTTTGGTTTTATTCCCTTTCTTATTTTTACTTCTTGCCTTGACTTAGCTAGTCTAATTTATTTAATTCCTTGGCTTAGTTACATTTATTTACTCTTCCCTTTGGGTTAGTTTCTTATCTTACGAGCTTGAGTTTATACAAATTTAGGGGATAAAATTAGCACATAACCCCCTAATTTAATTGTAACTACCATACGAGTCAAGGCCCTGATCAAATAATTGCCATCGTGAATAAAGGGAAGAGAGCATAAAGTTTGTCCTTATGAGGGAGGCCACAGGATAAATCAACTAAGACGATGGTAACTATAAAATCTAAGAGGACGAAAATAGGAAATAAATAAGGAAGGGGGTTAGGAAGAAGGGTTTGAATCAAAACCTTAGGGGGACTAGGAGTGCTGAAGAAAAAGATTAGAAGGGAAAAAAAAGGAAGGATCAGCGGATCAAAAGAGGGAAAAGAAAAATAAATAGAAATCAAATAGGTAAGATTCCCCTATAATAGGATTGGGTAGGGTCGTTATCCTTAGTTAGCATAAAGGGGCAGGTTATCGTTACGTCTATAAAGGTTTGTCATTGGGTAAACAGTTTTTTAAGTAAACCTCTATCATCCACTCTTTTTACTACTCTTTCCCACTAGTAATACTTTTATATGTGAAAACCAAACAACCTTTTAGTGAATAAATTTTACTGGATGTTAAATGCAAGAAGGGGGTAGGATTGGTGGAGAAAGGAAAACTGCAGAATAAAAATTGGATGTTGTGAAGGTGAAGATAAAAATCAATAAATATAAATTATACGTGAAGGAATCTAATAAGCCTCGAAATAGGTAATACTGCGGAGGCTGCTAAGATGAATCTTGAAAATGAAATAAATAAGGGTAATAGCGGAGAATAAAGTATAGACTGTAATAATTAGACTTGTAAGTAATTCTTCCTAGTTGGTTTTTAATAAACGTTAAATTGGAAATATGTTAAGTACAACTCGTTAATAGGTATTGGTAATCCCAACATATAGTTGGAGGTAAACTATCTTAACGAGTTTGTCTAGGCCAGGAGATGATTTATATTTTTCCCCTTTATACACAATTTTTGTTAAACATTCATCCCAATGTTCTAGTGGGAACCGAGTAAAGTATATCAACACTAAATTGTTTACGCATGGCATGATCAATTAGGTTATCGTAGATCCTTTATCTTTTTATTATTCGTTGGATAACTATTCCCTCTTACTTACACTTATATAATTGTTGTTATTGGTACAATCTTTACCCAACCAACTCTTTTAATTATCTTAACCAAAGATCTTGCCTAGTAAGTATAATTCTGAATTAAATACAACCCACCTCAAGTGTTGATAATCTTGCTACTCTATTGACAAATTAGTCTGTCATAAGCTTTATAGTATCTTGAAGATCGTGATATAAATATGTTTACTTATTCTGGTTTATTGCTGTAAGCTAAGTAAAGCTGTTAGAGGTAAAGAGTTGGATCCTTAGCCTACAATTATATACTGTAGAATTATAGTTGCAATATCCAACAACGTATAAGAATCTTGAAAGAGAATAAAATTTAGCGATTAGGTCGTGTGTAATAATTAATAACCAATAGTGGATAATAAATATATCAAAGGTGGACTTAATGTAAAAATCCAATTATGAATTTGATAATAAACTAATATTTGTACAGGCCATAAGAGGAGATTCCTTATAGTAGTATAATGTAGATTATTTTAGGTATTGAATATTTCTTTCTATCTTTAGTTGGCTGCTTACCATAGAATATATAGTAAATCCCAAATTATAGAGCTTGGAAATACCACAAGGTTGTAATCAACCCCCAAAATAATATCCAAGTGAGGCGATGATAAAGTTTGGATTAGGATTACCTATAACTTATCTTGGAACGAAAAGGGGGAATCCAATCTAGGATTATAAATTAGTAGCTAATCAATGTAGATTGTATATCTGTAGTAAAGTTCTCTATATCCTTGCAACCAGTGTTTCAGTTAAGTAAATTGTAATACTTACTATAATATAAAGTTGGGGAAATAGTGATAACGGATAATACAAAAATAGTTAGAATAGGAGACTTGGATAACTTAGACGTAGAAGCGCTGTATAATAATATAGATCCCATGTAAAACTTTATTTAACAGTAGGAGGAATAGTGGAAAAATGAAAAAAGGAAAAGGATAGGGAACAAACCGCCTTGTAACTAGATGGTAGACAATAAGAAAAAGAAAAAGGACAAAGGAGAAAGGGAAATGAGAAAGAGAGAAGAATATATGAAAGACGATCAGAAAAGACTAGGAAGAAAACGTATAAAAGATTGGGTAGCTCATAGGATCAATGTAAGAATGGAAAAAAGAGTTTAAATGAAAACGTACTTTAGAAATTTAGATTATAGTAATTGGTAACTGTGATTCCTACCCA
>JAKSZP010019215.1:0-27735 GCA_022478985.1 Massospora cicadina
TTTTATTAAGTATATTGGTAGATGGCCATCATGAAGTTCAGAAATCATAAAAACTATTGAATATTCCAACCACCAACCACTTGGCAAAATCAATTAAACATATCAAATTATCTAAATCATTGACCATCTAGCCAAAACTAATCAAACTATCAAATTAACCAAAAGTTATCAACAACTCAGCCAAAACCAATTGTTGAACTTATATAAAAACCAAAAACCACAACTGCTTACTAAATCCTATGAATCTATAAAATTTTATGAATAATATTAAACCGCTCAGCAGAAATGATATACAATTACTATTAAGATCATAGATTTTTTGAATCTTATATATATCTTTTTTAAATAAATTATATATTTTTTGAAATATACTTATTACCATTCCCAATATTTATAGTATTTTTGCTAAGTTTGGTGATTTTGGTTGATTAGTTCATGAGATAATATGTCTCATATATATTTTTTGATAATTTTATTTGAGGTGGGCTGACCTGGGGACAATACCGCACCAATTAAGGGTAAATCAAATTAATGGGAAAGGAGGATAAATTATGGAAAACCTCCATGCATGGCGTATGATAGGCCAGGAACTCCATGGACCACCTTTTCTATTTGCTATCTCAGTTTGGGGCATTGGTGCACAACGCCAACACAGTCATAGTCATCCCCTACCCAAAGTTCCTGTACCAGAATCAAGCTCAGGGAGGCAGTGGTAGAGGTCCCTATTCTACCACTGGGGTTTCTCCCCAATATGTCTCATATATAAATATAATGAATTTATTTATATTAGGTTTTTTATAGATTGAAAACTTTCAATAAAAAATGACATGAAAGATATTATATAAGATATAACATAAGTATTCTTTAAATTGCAAAACTTAATTCATTCCTACCAACCTGACATAAACTAATATGCATTGACCCCAAATTTTAACAACTTTAATAAAACCCAGAAAAAAATGCCTCTGACCATTAGGCTTGACTATTACAGTCATGGAATTGGAAGAAGAATTTTAGATCAGCCTTCCAGTTGGGATGTGTAAGCACCAAAAAGCAAGCCAGAATGCCAGGGGCATTGCCACCCAAATGACATTGTATTGAACCAGGCATTGGAAATGATAAATTGTTGGTGCAAGACAATAGTAAAGAGCAACCCAAGGATGAACCAAATTGAGGCCTCCCAGACCCTAGAGGTCTCACTGCAGGGGGTGGTACCACATGTATGGTTTTGATAAGGTCACTGGTAGTCAGGGTAAAATCAACTGGGGAGACAAGGGGGTAGATCCTTGCCTGAAGATGTGGATATACAGCCACAAGATCCCAGTATATTGTCAGCGAAAGTTTATAATGATAGGGTTAAATTGCCAGAAGTATCTAGCTCGCTGAATCCAGTTTATGATGGTGGGGACCATAGTGACCATTAGTACTGGTAGAGCCCATCTGATATATGGACTGATAAGCCACCAGAGAAAAGCTATCAGGAATGTGGCTATAAGGATATTAATAAAATTAAAGTTGATTTTTTTGGAGGCAAAATTTTATTGAAAAGGAAAGGAAGAAAATTGACCAACAATTTTCTCAGTGCAATACAACTAATTAAATAGTGGTCAATTGATGCAGGGACAAGCAAGGATCAAGATCCTCAATTTTGACCTAACCAGAAAATAATTTGTGAATGGGGGCAGATAAGTTCACTGAGAACTGACATCAAAGGATTTGGTGGCAGACTAAGTTGCTGTCAATTAGACCTCAAATGCCCAAACTGAAGCTCAGCTACATTTGTGACAGTTGGCATGATGGTGTTTAGCCCAATGAGCAGTGGGAATCCCCCAAGGCCACCCTATGTGGGGGCAGTCCCAATTGGTTTGGAACTGGTTTGGGATGCCCAACCCACCTGTGCCCAGTCGCTGGGCCGTTCATTTGGTCAAAAGCGTTGCATTGGCCACAATGCCTGATTTTCTGGCAGGGAGCTTTAAACCCTTGTTGATGGTGTCTGATGCTACTACCTGCACGTTGGGGATCATCCTCAACGATTTTGGGAGGGGGTTAATTTTTGCAATCATGGCGTTATCTGAATTAAAACCTTTGGCGATTCCAGCTTATAGATCAGTCTTTGTCCCTTTTTAACTATATGGGATCCAATCATTGGGCATGTTCCCACTCAATTTTGGACCAAACGACTTCATTTTGACAATCTCAGCACAGATTTCCCCAACCAAATGTACTAGTTCTGCTGAGGTGAAGGTGGGCACTGGAGGAGGAATTCAAAGAGGGAGGGCTGTCACCCAATGCTCATCTACCATGTGGGCGAGGTCACCCTGGGTGATGAGGGGTACTGCCACCCTTTTTGGCACCTTCTTACTCTGAAATGGGAAAAGGGCCCAATCTATGCACAGGGGACATTCCCCAAGACTTACATTTACACTTAACTGGTTGTATAAAAGTTATGTTGATGCAATGAAGCAACTTGGTTACTTATTCATTTTACTGAACCCTTTATTTTTAACTAACTTCAAAAAAGGGAGGTTCTAAATTTGACATGTAAATTTTTTTCTTTGTTTATTGTTGCATTTGTTCTATATATATTAATATTATATTACACCTTCAACTATACAAAGGTAGATCTCTGTAAAAATTGCTATAATTTTTTAAAAAAATTATACCTCAGCATCTTAGCTTCATATACAATGTCAATTTGTATAATTCATTTCTATATATTACTTAACTTCTGACCCATCAATAAAATTAGCACCTTATATTGCGGTACTTTAGTATACATTAAGCCTACACTGTATTACTTTAAATATCTCATTGCTATTTTTAGATGAGTCTCTCAGCTGCCTACCATAGGACTTTCATCCTTAGTGTTTCATGATTATAACAATTTAATTCTACTAAGCTAATTACATCATTTTATAGATGGCTTAACTTCTGATTTTCTATTTTTATAATAGTAAGACTAAACGTTCTAATATTAATCTCAATATTATAACAAATTTTAAACCATTTAAATTACTAACAGCATAATATCACAAATGGACAAACAATAATTTCCCTGTATATATTATATACAATACATTACTAAAAAAATGTTAAATACCTTTGGTAAATTTACTAGTATGCTATAACTAATGTATGATATTTTCATTAAAATATCATATACTGAACTATGAAAATTAAGAATCAAACAACGTGAAAAGTTTTGCTTATAGTTACAAATGCACCACAGAATCTCATTAAAAAGTAAGATTTTTTGATTTTTCTTAGTAATACTTAAGATTGTAGCTTGATATTTTTTAAAAAAGTACTTTCCGCCCTAAATGACTACATTTCACTTTTGTAATTATATATAACTTGGATTATGGTTATTTTTAAATATATATAAAGCTTTACCTTATAATAAAAAGCTAAAGTGCATGAATATGTCTTTTATCTTGACGTTGTTTGAATCTGTCTTTAGCATTTAATTTATCTTTACACTGTAATGCCATGATTGACTAAATTGAAGTAAAATTTCGAGTTTTTTTTTTAAAAATACAAAAATCAGCTGCCCAAATTGATCATTTAAATCAAATGTTGATGCCACTAAAGCCTGCTGCCCCAGCTTGGGATGGTGGTGCGCTGCCTTCTGTCATCCTTTGGCCACCGCTGAAGTGCATCTGGGCTGGCTCCACTAGCCCTCCCAATGCCACTGGGCATTATATCCCAACTAAGGACTTAGAACACCATCTTGTATGCTCATAGGCAGTGCTCCAGAGCTTTTTAGTTCTCCCTTGAGCAACCTGCATTTTGGCCTCTGGGTCAAATGAAAATCTTTTTCAATATGCAATCACAGCCATCATCAAGATGGCCATGACAGTTTTTTAACCAGCCAAATATATCGATTTTTTCCCTTTCAATGGCTATTTCAAGCTTGTATTTCAATCTGAGGCCAATTCAGTGGCAGCATCTAAGCTGCCAATTATTTTCAAAAATATCCCAATATCCACTGTTTGCATGTGGCTCCCAGATGAGGCCACTTTGGTGATCCAGTTTGCTAGGTTACCATTATTTCTCTCCCCCAAACGCCTTTGCTACAAACTGATGGAGGGTTTAACCATTTACAACGCAGACGCCATCTTGCAGTTTGTGGTTCCTAATGGGGCAGGTTAGTTGGCAGGGCCTCACACCTTTGCAATGATCTTCCCTTTCCATTGTAATACCACCTCGTGATTCCCCTTTAAATGGTGATCAGATCTGCACCTGATCACCCTTTTTTGGTGCATGTCAAAAATAGCTGTGCTCTATGCCCCTTGTGCTTTGAATTAAATCATTCAAAATGTAAGTGACCCATGGCTTCCACCTCTGCTGCTTCCACTGCTCCTCCTTCTAGCGTTGGGCTGGCTGCTTCCTCACCCAAATTTTTTAAGTGGGGCGTGATCCTTCCACCCCCAACCTCATTTATATCTGGTCTTCTTTCAAAGCAGCAGTCAATCAAAATTTAAAAAAAATTAAGATTTCATCATAACTACAGAATAATGAGCCAATGGTTGTGACAGTTTTGGCTGAGCTGCTGTGATCAACTGTTTGCAGCTAATCAGGATCCACCACTCTAGTGACTCCAATGGCTGGCCTGACATTAGCAAACTTAAATCCATTCAAAGCACTCAAATGGATTGATGATACAGATTGGCCATGTAATGTTGGCTCAATTTTGCCTTGGAGGATTTTTTGTAAATCATCCCAATTTGCATCCCCACCGTTTTGGAGATAAAAATGGTTTCCCTGCATATAAAAATATGAACAAAATGGCGGTAGAAGCAGCAGCTGCTCCCACCAACACCCTCCTCTGCCAACATCTTCATGGGGCAATGGAACCCATTGTTTAGGGTATTTCCATACCAAATTTCCCCCATGATCTTGATGAGGATCCTAAATACAAAATTTAGAAGCCCACTTTTGATGCAAGTTGTGCCTGCATCAATGCAGCAAAGACCTTTCTTTTCAACCACAATTATCCTCAAATTCAACAGCACATCAAGTTTTTCACTTGTGTGCCTGCTATCATCACTTTTGCTGAGCATCAACTTGCTCAATACCTTGAGGTGATGGACACCACTGGCCTCACTAACAAAGAAAACCCCAATATTATACCTCCTTATGCCACATGTTGCTGATGCCCCAACCCCTATGCTGTCTGCCATGGTCTGTCAGCTAAAGTGGGCACCAGACAAAAGTTTCCCCAAAGCAACCTCACCTTCTGATATGGCTCCCTAGGCTGATAAATTAGGGGCTATATTAGGAATTTTTTATTTTTTTATAATCCCCTTATTTGGCCCATTCACAAAATAAAGATGCATGGCGGCTCCCCTGTTTGGGTTGGGCACCACTAGTGCTAAAAAATACACTGTAATACCATCATTGCATTTTGTCATTTAGCTTGTAAAAGAAAGATAGCTGTGATAGTATATTACTTGAGTGATTGGTTAGATTGCCTAATCAAAACTGAGTGACAGAAAGCAGGATAAATGATGAAAAATAATTTTAATTTTTTTATTAATTTTTAAATTGGGCAGCGTTTAGTGTGATGGTTTAAAAAATTATCTTATAAATAAAACATTGTATATGCATCTAAGTATGGTTAAGGTTTTCTACTAATGGAAAAAATCAAGGTGGTGCCTACTACCCCTGTTCATATAAGAAAAGTCTAATTTTATTTTAAAATATATCCTATATTTGTTTCTACTCCAACCTTTCTTCTGCCTATCACTTATTATGTTGAAATATTGAGCTCCTGTGTAGAGAAATCCCTCAGCTTTACCAAGATGTTAGAAGTACCTCAGGTAAGTCTCCCAATGCTGCCACCAATTTTCCCAAAATTTTTTAAAATAATTAAAAATTTGTGACAGCTTTACAACGTCCAGAAAAATAATACAATTTTGCTAAACTATACTGAGTATTCTAGCCCAATTTTGCCCTTACTTTTATTATTTCCCCAAAAGCTCTTTTCAATAAATTTTTAAACTCACTTTAGATTGAGTTCCAGACCTCTGAAGATGGAGAATGGCTCAATTCAGAATTTTGCTCTAAAAAATCAAAGAAGGTCAAATTAGGGGCAGCTAATTATGGCGTACCAACTTTTCTCTCTCATTGCAAACACTTTTGCAACAAAATTTAATTCAAGACTGGTAAAGTTTGATAATCTCACCAAGGAGATTAGTTGGCGCCTATGTTGAGGAGCAGTTAAGCGAGTAAATTTAAGGGCACAGGAGTTGGCCTCACGTCAACCAAATTTTATAAATTCCTCAGAGAGTCCGGTGGAATAGATAAAGTTAGTAATAAAAAACTGGTGGTTAACATTTCCCCTGAAATTTTAACCTGGCAAGTGTGCTGCAACCAGTTCATCAATATGCCGCACTCCCAACCACTTTCATCTGTGGAACATGGGGTGCATGTTTTCCTGGATATTCAGCAAATAGCACTTTGGGAAGTGTTCTGTGGAGATGTACACGCACATTTCCCAAATGTGGTGTGTGTTGCACCCCACTCCATGCCACACAGTTGGCTGGATCTTGGCTTCAAAACAAAAGATGCGGCGGACAAAGCCACAATGGTGCGAGTAGTAGTGAACCTCCTGGATGGTCAGCGGGTAGTCAAAATGAAGTGCACCCAATGGACTAAGTCAGACCAAGTTTTTGTGACCTTTGACTTCCTACCCACAATGGTTTAACGCACCATGCTTGAGCACCACCTGAAGGCTGGGATCACCATTTATGGTGAAATACAGTCCTTCAAAATGCAGCGCTTTACACTGATGCCAAACCTGTGCACAGGTAAAGCGATTGCTATCCTTACCCCATCCGTGAGGATAGTGGAGGAATTGACCCAAATCCTGCACACCACTTTTGTCATAATTAATGGGCAGAATACCCATCCTTTCTGTGTCACCGTGGATAGTGCGCCTCCCATCTGCACATTCTGTCACGCTTTTGGCCACAAGGCCCACACCTGCCCTGTCAAAGAGGGCGTTACTCATCAAGAAATTATCTCAGATGAAATGGGTGAAGCAGAAGACCACTATGAACTGGCATTAGACACTGGCAAAGCCTTCCCATGGGGAGCGCAAGGCTGTTACATTATTTTAAAGCCAGTGTCCCCACAAGAGTGGAAGAAGGCCAAACAGGCCCATAAGGCAGCGGCCAAGGAGGCGGCCAAGGCTGCGTTTACCATCCTGCCAGCCCAACTCCAGAAGGACGTTGAGACTTTTACGGTGGAAGCAGCTCAAAAATCTCTCAACCAATCATATTATGAGAACAAGATGATTGGGCTGCCCATTCTGAAATCCTGATGGACGAATCAGTTTCACCTGACTAACACGCCCAAGCATTGATTAGGTCCAAATTGCTCACTGGCAATCCTGCTGAAATTCCACCTCCAAGCGATGGTGCACTGCAAATGCACACACCGCAAAAAGCTTAGCCCACAGCGGGGAAAAACAAAGTCAAAGGCCAACGCAAACCCCACTGCTAAAGCTAATTATTCCGACCTATACTCTGTAGCATCACATACCTGAGGCGCCAACAAGCGCTGTGAAGAAAAAGATAAGGTTGAAGGGCTTGGGTGCCCTTCCCCTCACACCTAAGATGCGATGGGGGGAGCCTTTACTTTAGGGATGTTGAACATCACTGGACTCAAGGCCTCGTCATCCAGGACTAGGAAACTGAGTTTTTTTACAAAATAAATTACCTGTGGACATCCAGGCCATTCAGGAAACCCACTGTCTGTGTGGTTCTGAGGAATCGTGGAAATCCATGCTCTTCCCTTCCCTCTCCTTTTGGTCTGAGCACTGTGGGGTGCTTGTTCAAGTGAACAAAAATTTTGTTTTTTATATCAACTTCATTCCTAAACAGCTGCGTCCTTGTTGTCACCTTTCTGTGGGATGACGAAGTACATGCTATTGTTAACATATATACCCCAATCTATGTGCAAGAACATTGGGAATTTTTCTTGGCAGTAAATTCCCTTCCGCTACCCACCAACCCATTCATTGTCAGAGAAATGAACTGCTGGATGAACCCATCCACAGACCACTGGCCCTCGTCACCTACACCCCCACAGGGGCACATTGAACTTCGCATTCTCAAGGCTACCTTAGGGGTTGTTAGATACCTTGCCGCGCCATGCTCCGCTACTCAATAACGTCATGCCCCATGTACACAATGGCTAGTTAAAGTCTATGACCTGCATCAACCTTATCCTCATGACGCTCAAATATCATTTCCAAATTTCCCACTTCACCACGACCATAATCAATTTTTCCAACCACAGGATGGTATTGATCTCCTTCTGCTTATCCAACCCAGCAGCCAGGCGCAATATTGGTGCAAACTTTGCCCTGCCAAGATTGTGTCGCCAAGATTTTCCTCATGGATGGAATCTGTGACCTTGGCTCCAGAGTTTGTCACACCGTTATGTGCAGATCCAATTTCCACCTGGTCAACCTTTAAGGTGAGCACAATCCGCCAGGCTCACCACCTCTCCTCCCACCACTCACGGGCTTCCTTGGCAATAATTTTGTGCACACTGGCAGAGTTGGACCACCTGGAGTCCAACATCCCCGCTGTGGGCTACAGCCTGTCTTGATGTCACAAGTAGACAGAAGTGGGCGTATACCTCAATGCACTGTTGTGACAACACAAGCATTGGGTTAGTGTTCAGTTTAAAGCTAAACATATTACAGCGGGTGACACATGCTCCGCTTGCTTTTTTTAAAATTCTTCACACCGCGCCAGAGTTTGGCCTGCACACAGGTGTAAAGGCTATACCAATCTATTGCGGATATGCCAGCTGATGTGGCAATTAAGATACAAAACTATTACTCTGAACTGTATTGATCCAATCCTATTCCGCCAATCAAAATGGCAAATTTTCTCAAAGCGCACACATCCACACCGTTTCCTGATTCATGGAGATGATGAATTTGATTACTCGAGATGAACTCTGGTCCGCTGTTTGCAGTGCACCGTATAGAAAATGCCCAGGTCCAGACGGCATCCCCTATGAGTTTTATAAGAAGTATTTCAAAGATTTATCCTCCTTGCTGCTTGCCTCTCTTAACCAATGCCTTCTGGAAATGAGCCTCCTTCCTGGAGGGCAAGAGGCCTTCACTATTACCTTATACAAAAAGGGGATAAGCTGGACTTGTTCAACTGGCGCCCCATCTCTCTCACTAACACAGACACAATTGTTTTACTAAAATCATGGCTAACCATCTAGGGGTTGCTGCCTCTGCTCTCATCTCCCCTGAACAATTTGGCTTCATACCCAAAAGGTTGATTTGGAACAATATACACACCATAGCCAACGTCTGTCATTCCACGGCCTCTGGATCACTTGTATTCTTAGACCAGCAGAAGGCCTATTATATAGTCAACTGGGATTACCTCAGAGCCTGCCTCCACAAGTTCTGCCCCCTCGCTTCATCAATTGGGTGATGTTGCTAATGGAATCCGCCACAATGGCTGTGTGTGGCCCTGGCTTTCTCATGGATGTAGTCCACCTTCAAAGGAGACTGCGCCAAGGGGACCCGCTTAGCCCACTCTTGTATAATCTCAGCCTTGACCCACTTCTTCAAAATGTAGATGCTCGCCTTACCGGGGTCCATGTGCAAGGCCAAACCCCTGTCAAGATGTTGGCATTTGCTGATGATTGTGTGGTTGTGGTGTCTAACAGTCATGATGCACGCGCTCTTGAAGCTACTATCCAGGGTTACTCCATGGTAAGTAATGCTGCACTCAACGCCTCCAAAACTGAAGTTGTTCTCCTTGGTTCAGTATCAAGCCCGCTGGGCCCCAGCACTCTGTTTCCTACCCGCCTTGTCAGCTAGCGCACGAGTTAGCTTGCCCTGCCCTGCCCTGCCCACCCCACACCGCCCCGCTTGTGCTCCCCTTTGTGCCAAGCCCCACCGTTGGCCCTGTCCGCCATTTGGGGGTGTGACTGGAGGCAGGAGGGTATGCCGCATTGGTGATGGAAAACCATATTCTAGACAACGTGACAAAGCGCATAGCTTCCCTAAGAGCCCATAGGACCTCCCTTATAGGCAGGGTAGTGCTTTCCAACTCTATGCTTCTCTCTAAAGTTTGTTTTGAGGACCACGCCATCGCTTTTTCCCCATGTTTCTTCAAGTTGCTATACGCCCTTCTGCAAGGGTGGCTGTGGTTGGGCTGCCCACCGCTGGTGCACCTGATGTCATGTTTGGCCCTCTCCATAGTGGTGTTATGGGCCTGCTAGACTTTGAGGCCCATGCTGCCAAAATCCTTTGCACCTGGATCGCTGCTATTACTAACCCCACAATCTCTGCCCAGGACTGGTCTTTCACAGCCTGGTCCAAATTCTCCCGCGCTCTGGGCCTCACCAATCCTTCCCACCCCACCTCTCTGTTAAAATACTTGGCTTCACATCCTTCTGCAGAGGGCCCATATGGGACGTCGCCCCACTTCAAAAGGATCCTCCTCTCCATGTGGAGCGCTGAGTGGAGAATTTGCATATGTGGGCTCGCCATCCAGAGGGGATGTCCCTTTCCTCAGTTCATCCAGGAGGTAACAGACTTCCCATTATGAACGGAGTGAAACCCATGAGACCCCCTACCATGGCCAGGGTGGACTACCTGGACATGATGGACATCCCTACCCCCTTGATACCCAGAAAGCCATTTGGAAGTATGCCTACCACTCTCTTCTGAAGCCACATATTCATTCCCATGTGTGGCACTGCTTGATACGGGTATACCATAATGCCAAACTCTTTAACGCTTTGAACTCATCCTGTGTCATGTGTGGCCAGTAAGGAATGCTGGTTCACCATCTGGAAGAGTGCCCTCCATCTAAAGCGATATGGCGTGAGGTGCAGCGTTTGTTTTTCCGGGATCAGACACAGCCCTTCAGCCTGTCTAAGGATATGTTTGCTTTATCCATGGCCTCCCCTCTTCCGCCCTCCCTCCATGCCTTGGTGGTCGCAATCACTATGTGGACTATCCACACGGTTGTCTTGGACGCCATCTCTGGCTCCACCCCCACCCTCCAAGAGGCTGTACGCCGGTTCCAGTTGCACTTAGAAGACCACTTTCAAGCGTGGATGTTTGGGTACATTCCACCACATCACCGCCAGTTGGTCTCCTCCTGGTTCCTGGTTTGGTTCATCATTTCAGACCCCTTCCTTAATATGTGCTCAATAGTGGCGCAAGCCCCTGCACACGTAACCCCTTCCTTCTTTTGGCGTTCCCACTGGCAGTAGGAGATAGTGTTTGCTTCTATGGGGTGCCCTCCTCTCGATGATGTTTGTTTATTGTTTAGTGTCTTTTAAGAAGCGTCCATCCCCTGGTCAGCCTTCCCCGTAATAGATTTTAAATTTGATTATGGTGTGCCCCATCACCTTCCTCACTTTCAACTCTTGCGCCAACTTTTAACCACTTCTTTACTCTTAAGTGTGAATTCAAGACCCTGAAGGAGGGAAAAAGCCAACCCAAAAGCTGCAGACCCAAGAACAGCCCCACAAACTTTAGTACCCCTTCCCTGTATTAAGGCTAATGCCCTTACTTGTAAGGGTACAAGCCTGTTTTGTTTCTAAGAGTTGTCTGATTTTAGATGTAAAACTGTTTTCCTCTCAATGTTTCAATTTTTTTTAAGAATTTTTGTGTACTTGACGCCTGTCAAGGCCATCTTTGTGAGGAGAGTGTCTATAACTCTCCTGTTTCCAGCATGGTGGTGCACGGTGCACAAAGCCAACGCAAGGAAACTAGCCATTAATACTTAAGCTACTAGTGCCCCACAGGGGTGCAGGAGCAATAATAGTTCAAGCAAAGAAATGCAATAAGTAAATTAGCAAAAAAACGTTGCGGTGCACATGGAGAGAAGGGGTAAATGACCCAGGATGGAGGGTACCTGGGCGAAACAATGGTGCACGAGGTGATAATCTTACTGTGTCCAAAATGGCAAGGTTAACAGAGCATGAGACCTCCTTGAAGAGGTTTGCGCATAGGATTATTAGAAAAATCATAAATAAAAATGGTAAAATGGGGAAATTGTTTAATGAGAAGTCAACCAACAAGGAATGTTGGTTGGGGAAAACATATTTAAACTAAGATGGAGGAATAAAGGGTTTGCATAAGTGGACCAAGCACTGACCCACCAATAGGTAGACACTACCATACAGATTGGTGGAATACGCTGAAGCTGACTTCACTTGTATAATTGATTGAAGTAAAAATGACCTGAACGTGTGATTTCATAATTGAAACGGGTTTTGAAACCCCATTCCTTGACTAACTGAACTGAACTATCTGTGTTTATTATGTAAACCGTTTGTTTCAACGCCTGGGCCAACGTAAGGGGCTGGGCGTTTGGCACCTCACTAGTACCAACCTTAGCATATTTAGCTTGTACCCAGCGTTGTCCAGTGTGTGCCTGAGGTCAGGGGGGCCTGAAGCTTCACCTTCTGGGCCTCCTGGCGCCCAGCTTTATCCTTGGGGTTGGTCCCCACTATGATGTCATCTACACATGACATTACCCTCTCCTCCCAATGGGGCTCAACCCCCCTCCAGGGGCTTTCACAAGGGAAAGGCTCTTGTGGGCAGGGGCCAACTTCACGGCGGCAACGGTCAGTTTGGGTTGAGATCCAGCAGCCTGAGGGAAATTCTTGTGGAAGGCTTCAATCAGATCTTGGCATGTGCGCAGTTGTGCGCTGGTACTCAACTGTTCTCCACTGCATCAAATCCCTTCCAGGATACCAGGTACTCCAGTCTTCTTTTAACGCGGCGAGAGGCAACTACATCTTCCTCCTCCCATTCTGGCATCCCATCCATGAGATAGGCCTCAGGAGTCTCTGGTGGGGGGCCCTCAAACAACGTCAGTTTGATCTCATGAAACACAGAGAAGATCCAAA
Source organism: Massospora cicadina (assembly GCA_022478985.1). Lineage (NCBI taxonomy): Eukaryota > Fungi > Entomophthoromycota > Entomophthoromycetes > Entomophthorales > Entomophthoraceae > Massospora > Massospora cicadina. The sequence goes on from JAKSZP010019215.1 coordinate 12,919, forward strand.
ATGAAGGGGGAAGATCTAGCTGGTATGAGGCATGGCCCACCTTTCTAACAACGCGGTAAGGGCCAATCCTCTTTGGTCCCAGCTTCTTGCATGGCTGCTTGATAGGGATGTTACGAGAATCAAGCAGCACAAGATCCCCTTCATTGTAAACAGGTTATACTAAGCGTTTCCCATCAGCGTTCTCCTTATTCACTTGCATTGCCGCATCCAAGCTTGTGGAAACCCCCTGGTGGACCTTTTTGATTGTCTTGGCAAAGTCCACCACCGCTTCAACCTTAGAACCACAGCTGGGCTCCATGTTAAAGCCGGGGTTAAAGCCATGGTTGGCGAAAAAAGAGGAACGACCAATGGACAAATTCAAATTGTTGTTGTAACTGAATTGGGCCATAGGACGGTGAGAAGCCCAATCTGTATGATCCGCGGCAGTGTAACACCGTAAGAACTTCTCCAAACACTAGTTCACTTGTTCAGTCTGTCCATCTGATTGAGGGTGATAGGCAGTTGAACGGCAGAGGTGAATATAAAGAGTATTACACAATTCTTTCTTAAAGACAGAGTAACCTGGGGTCCCTGGTCACTGATAACTTCTTGAGGAACCCCATGGAGCACAAACACATGCGTGATGAAGAGCCTGGCCATCTCAGCTGCGGTTATTGTAGTCCTGCAAGGAATGAAGTGGGCAAACTTTGTAAAACAGTCCACTACCATGATGGCATCAAAACCATCAGAGACAAGTAACTCCACAATGAAATCCACTGATAGGGAAGTCCAGGGCCCTCCAGCCTTTTGGACTGGTACCAAAGACCCTGATAAAGGTTGCCAATTGGGTTTCATCTGATTTCAGATCAGGTCCTTTTTACAATACCGCCCCACCTGGGCAGGAAAGCCCTTCTAATTGTATGTGCATCATACTAACTCTAACATCTTTGTTTTACCAGGATGACCAACGGTGAGTCCATCATGATGGCCCTTGATGAATCAGGCGCAGTGGTCCAGCAGGAACCTATAGACGCCCCTGAAACCACACCATATCATCCTTCACGTGATAGCCCCTGGAGAGATCCTCTTGATCCAAAGCTTTCTTATCAAGGACCATAGTATATTTGGCTGCCAACGGCTGAGAAAGGACTACCTTTCTGAACATGCTATATTCCTCTGCATTTTCCAGAGGGGAAAGCGCTGGCCCGCTGACAGAGGGAGAGGGAAGTTGGGACACAATTTTATTTGGCAGAATCATCAACTGTGTGTTATGAACTTCTAGCTCCTTGGGATTGGGCACTAAAGCAAGGTTGCAGCTCAAAGCATCCGCCAATCCATCATCCTTGCCCTTGGTGAACTCATACTTGAATGCAAATTGGGCAAGGGTCTCATGCCAATGGGTCTGCCGTGGGGTTAGGAATGAGGAGCACGGTAGTCCAGCAAGGCATGATGGTCTGTACGTACCTGGAAAGGTTGGGATGAGCCATTCAAGTGGTGATGCCAATAAGTCAGCGCCTCCACCAATGCAAGTAACTCTTTATCATAAATGGCGTAGTTCAACTCTGGCAAAGACATTTTCCTAAAAAATATCCCACCAGATGCTCTATCCCAACTTCGCCTACTTGTAACAAGGCAGCCACTATGGCGAAGTTGGAGGTCTGTAGACACAATAAACTTTTTGGAAGGGTCAACATGGCGAAGCACAGACGTGGACAACAGGGTGCACCTCACTGCTTGGAAAGCGTCCTCCAAAATGGAGGATCACTGAAGCACCTTTTCACCGATAGCCTTATATAAGGGAGCTGCCACCTCAGAAAGATTGGGAGTGAACTTCTTAAGGAACGTGCACGTCCCAAAAAAGCTCCTTATTTTCTTAACTGAAGTGTGGGTAGGCCACTCACAAATTGCCTTTTCCTTGTCTGGAGTTATCATGAGTCCTTGGTCAAACACGACGTTGCCCAGAAACGTGACCTGGGACTTAAAGAACTCGCACTTTAATATTTTCAACGTAAGGCTGGCTGCCTTTATACTGCTTTACCACCTGCTGAAGGTGAACTGCATGGGACTCCTGATCAGGGAAAAACACCAGGATATCATCCATGTAAGCGACCGCGCATACCCCTAACAAGTCCCCTAACGCTGTTTCAATGTGGCGTTGGAAGATACCAGGAGCATTCTTAAGCCCAAAGGGCATGACCTAAAGCTGGAAGTTCCCTTTTCTGGTACAGAATGTGGTTAACCACTCTTGTCCCTTTTTAATACAAATCTGATTGAACTCATTGAAGCAATTCAGATTGGAGAAGACCTTCACCTTCTCCACATAGCGTGCAATCTGTGAATCTGAAGGGATGGGATGAAAGTTGTTGTAAATTTGGATGGTATCATTAGGATCCATCATGTTGTTTGTACAGGTCAAACCAACTAAGCAACAGACAGACAATGTGGAAATTGTTGGTCCTTCAGACACACTTAAAAATATACTTAAAATAGGATCAAATGCCCCAACCAAATAATTTTTTTATTCTTTTATAAATACAGATACCTTTTTCCGTCCCGTTTCTTATATGCTAAAAACAAACTACTTCTCTCAAATTTTTCATCTCACTTATATACAGTGGCTTCAGACGATACTGCTCTCATGGCTTGGGCTATTCTATTCCACTGATTCTCTTTAAACTTGTCTTGTTATTCTCTAATCCTCTGTCACCCTAATTGTAGGTGATTTATTTCATATTCATCAAATGTCAACATTGCCTTTTTGCCTTATTGACTTATATAGAGGCGATCCAATAAAACCCATTATATCCCAATATCGCCTCATCTCGAGGCACTCTAATAACTGTAACTGATATTTTTTTCAGTGGATTTCACCCTAGCTGTCCCACGATTATAGTCCAGTCATATTGGAATCGCAACATTACCCCCTCCTATACTGGATGATAAGATCCTACTGTTTGTAAGGTCGTTGGAATTTTGAGTGTACTCAGTTAATGATCTGACCACTTTCAGGATCCTTGATGGTATATGCGTCAACTCCAGTTTCTCTATAACTTTGAATGGACCAATCCAAATACTGGCCAGCTTGTGTTTCTGCCCAAATCCATGCTGGTCATGAAAGAGAACCATATCACCTTCCTTGAATGGACCAGCCCACTACGACGTGCCTGATTAGCATCCTGATTCCTGATCTTCTTGGCTAAACTGAAGGAATATGCTTCGGTTTGCAGTTTGATCAGAATGTTTGTGAGGTTAGTCAAATAGCGGTGGGGTTCCAGTCCAATGGTGTCTTCTACACACAAATAAAGTAATGCTGAAAGAGCTGGGTGTCAGCTATATAGTAGTTGGAAGGGGCTCTTCCCTTGGTAGAATGGTAACCAATGTTATAGGCGAACACAGCAGTAGAAAGGAGAGAGTTCCAATCAAAAGGTTGATCCATTACTAAATTTTGCAGTATGTTCACCAGAGTTCCATTCACCCGTTTGACCATTCCGTTGGACTCAGGGTGGTATGGGGTCATCAGAACCCCATGGATTCCCATAAGCTCATTCAGTTTGGGGAGGATGTGCGAGGTGAAGTTGGTTCTGTTATTAGTGATAATAAACTGAGGGCAGCCGTGTCGCTGAATAATGCATTCCATCACAAACCTGGACACAGTAACCGCTCCTAAGTCTCATATTGCTCTCGCTTCAACCCACCATTTCAAGTGGTCAATAGCCACAAGGATGTACTTACAACCGTTGGCTCCTGTTGGCAAGGGGCCAACAATATCAAGGGAAACCGTGTGCAAAATGAAATGTGGTTCACTAACTAACATGACATCATATGGCAAAATGGCTTCTCCACTTGGCACTGATGGCAACAGGAAATAGTTTCAAGCACATCGAAGCTCATACTTTCCCAATAGTATCAAGGGCTTAACAACTACATAGCCTTATGCACTCCACCATGTCTGACTGCCTTGTGCGCACTTATAGTGATTCCCAGTCATGATGAGGGGCACAGAAAATTCACTGTAGAATTTCTGATCCACTTGTACAGTTTCTCAATATGTTGGAAGGTATTCGTTCACATCTCATTTAACACTTTTATCACTTGGGGCAGTTCATCGTCATATTTTCCGCTGAGCATCTTATCATACATCACATCTCTGAGGTCCGCTGTCACCGCAATAGTTGTTAATCAAGATAAACAGTCAGCATTCTGATGCTTTACTCCTGGCCGATGGAGAATCTTGAAGTTATAAGCCTGCAACTTAAAAGCCCATTGAGCCAACTGGCCTTCAGGTTCTTTGAGGTTCTGCAACCAGCGTAATGATTCGTGTTTTGTTATGATTTTAAACTTTACCCCATGCAGATAGACTCTGAATTGCTTATATGCATAGAGCACTGCTAAGCAATTCCGCTCGGTCACAGTATAATTATGCTCATGATATTTCAGACTTTGACTACAGTATGCTACTGGATGTTCATCTCCCTCGTCATCTTTCTGAGAAAGTACAGCCCCAACAGCGTAGAGGGACACATCCATCTGGACAATAAACTCTCAATCAAAGTTTGGATATCATAACACCAGTGCGCTGATCAACGCCTTATGGAGTGTATTGAAAGTGGATTGATGACATTCCATACATTTAAACAGCGTCCTTTTTTAACAACTCGAATAGTGGCCCCAATACAGCTAAAATTAGGGATAAAGCGCTGGTAGTAACCAAATATATCCAAAAAATACCTATATGTTGCACTTACTAGTGAGAGTAGTCATTTTGCTGATGGCCTCCACCTTATCCAGCTAATATTTCAGTCCTTTAGAGTCTACCACTAACCCCAGGCATTCCAGCTGATCTTTTAAGAAGTTACATTTTCGAGGTTTAATTTTAATGTTCACCTCAGTTAGCTGGCGGAACACTACTTCTAGGTGGTTGAGATGCTCTGAAAAAGTTTGAGAAAAAACATTAATATCATTGAAGTATACAAGGACGCATGACAGCTTAAGGTCACCAAGAATAGTATCCATGGCTCGCTGAGACGTAGCCAGGGCATTGCACAGCTGTTGGGATCTTTGCCCATATTTCTAGCCTGCTAGATTACCTGGTATTTCTAGGGGAAAATTCCCTAAGGCTAAGTGAATTGGAAATTGGTTGGCCTGAGTTTTGGAGGAACTACATTTGGGGGATTTTGGGATATTCGCCTGGTCATATACATTGGGATCATTCCAGAAGAATACTAAGATCTCATTGGGTGGAGTTGCTGAAAAAATAGGAGCATCTGATAGTCATTAACTATCAGGTGTACCAATTGGGATTAGTCAGGTTTCATCACCAACTGATTGGGAATGAATAGCAAGTTGCAAGGTGAGTGATGCCACCTACAACTAGTTAATCTATCAGTTGGTGAGTGACCTGCCATAATGGGTAATAAACCCATTACCTAAGCAGGTCACTAGCCAAATATGGTTGGTTCGCTTGGATTGAGAGGAAAACTTTAGGAGCACGTTTTCTGACTCTTTCCATTTGAGGTCTTGAGGATGTCCAACAACAGAATCTTAGCCAGGATGAGGAAGACCAAGATGCCAAGATGAGGATGGGTGATTCAATGGCAATGGCTGCCATTTCATTGAAGAGGTGTCAACCAATAGTTAAACAGCTGAATTCCCCACTATATATATATCCTAGGATTTACTATAATAAAAAACATTATTTACGTGAACAGTAATAATATCCATTTGAAATATAGTTAATCTATCTAAATTTATTTGAGGTAAGCCACCCAGGGGACTGACATTACTGATACAAAATAATGACCAAAAACAAAGACCAAAAGCCCTAAATAAGTGGTGAGACACCAGATCAAAAAGGAAAATTATCCAACCAGGTGTAGCAGTTGTGAACCGCTTATCCCACCATGGCGGAGGGGAGAGGGAGGGATTATCAGAATGACTATTGATTTCTTCACAAATGAAGAGATGGATTAAAGCTGAGAGCAAAGGGGTTGGTGCATCCATGGGATGTGGGTCAAGGAAAAATAAAAAAGGATTAAGTTGTTTGGAAACAATCTAACCAGGAGCACAGCCTTCAGGAATTTGGCAACATGGTGTTTGGCTTGTATGCATGCATTGGGAAGCTGGGAAAACTTATTTATATTGGATCTGATGATGCGTGTGGTGGAGGAAAACTCTTCCATACAACAACTTGCTTGACAGCAGAGGTGGCAGTTTCCCTTAATTGTTCAATTTCCCCCTTTACAACCTCAGGAAAATTGGCAGAGTAGTTGATTATATGTAGCCCCTCATTAAATTTAGTGACAGATAGTGCCATGGCTTCACGGAGATGGCAGCTATCAGAAGAGGCCACGGTAGCCTCAGCAAGTTGATGGTCACTCAAGAATGGGGTAGCAGTGGGTTTGGGGACATATTTATTGGGTGGGAATGGGGCATCGAAATCTGAAGGTAAATATAATTCCAAATTAATCGGAAAGTTGGGAGGTGGTACAATTTCCCCAGATTCAGTTAACTCATCCAATAAGTCCCAGGGATTTTGGTTGAGCATGATTGATTAGTAGGGATGTGGTTTTGGTTGGGTAAGTTTTGGGGCGTTAAATTGGTTGGATTGAATATGGGTCCAAACCTGCTCCTGATTGGGTATATTGTGAGAAATTAAGCCAGCTTGGGCTTTGGTTACAAAGGTTTTGTTGATTTTTGAACGTTCATCTGGGGGGTGGGGCTTCCAAAATCCCCACTCAAACGCTGTTTGTGCGGCCTCATGTGTGGGCATGGGGATTCCGCTTGTTTTGAATTGTAGGTGCAGTTTTTCTTGTATTGATCCAACTCATGGCAGAGGGGGCAAATGGTGCGGCTGTTGTCATTATGAGCCCAAAAGAAGTGATCTGGTGCAGATGGGATATGAGCACATGGTGGGATGTGCTGGTCTATGGTTAGCTGTTGAGGTGTAATGGTGGCCATTGCCTTTTGTGCTGCTAACCGCTCAGCTCCGCATGGGATCAGAAAAATGGAGGATAAGGCTTGTATCATATTTGGATAGCCCCATCAGCAATTCTTCATAGAGTGTTTGAGGGGGAAGGTGCGAAGGAAGGTTTGCAAAGGTCACCACCATTGTGGTGTCACTGGGGAGGCATGTATAGGTTGTGGTAATAGGTGTGTTTTTATATATTAAGGACGTAGTTGCTGCAGCAGCTGCGTCCTCTTCAGTGGGAAATCCAATATCAAAATAGCCCTTATAAGGGCGGAAGTCAATAAATCCCTCTGGAGAAAGCGTGGATGTTGCTGGCTCAATTATTGCTTTGTCAGTATATGGGAAGAGATGCCCATATTTGACTTAGGGGCAAAATTGAATATTGGATTGGGGTAGGGCAAGTGGGTGGGGGCGGGATGGGTGGACTCACGCTAAGTGTAATGTTTAGTCCATTGGAGGGACAAATCAGCCTGATGCATTAGGCAGACTGGATGAGCCAGTTCACATGCATTTGCATGCTGGGCGGAAAAAACTAGCAGGCGTAGCGCTGCTGCCCCACGCTGGGGCAGCAGGTGGCGGATCCGCTGACATAAATGAAAACTGATATGATGGAGGTGGTGATACAAAAGACAAACGGATGATAATATAATAAATTCTCTCAAAAGTGATGTTGAGTGGAAAGAAAAGCTATATAGTTAATCTATCATCAGCTTATATTGTGTTGTTCTGTCTCAAGGATTGTATTGCAGAGGGCAATAATTGGAAGACTCTCAGAGAGAAGAGTAAATATCTGAACAGGGATCTAGGGAAGAAGGAGCCATAATCAGGGATAGCTGCCAACTGTGTGTTGGGCTGATTGAGACTGTCACTGGGGTATCTCAGCAAAGATTGGGTGGACAAGAGCAAGGGAACAAATCACTATGAGTACAACTTCATGAGTATTTAATTGGGAATACTGGCTGAGCATTGGTCCACAATATAAATCATACTCAACTATGGATAATAGTCTCCATACTATTATTGATTAATAATTCATTCTATACAATGTGACAAAGTGCATAAGGAAATCGAACCTGTGCATTATAAAGGTTACTGGGTTGATTGCCAATAACAAAAGTAGATTTTTACAAGTTGGTGCTCACTACAGGAATAGTTGAGTTAAAGAACCTATAATGATTTCCTATGAATATGTTTTTAATTTTAGAAATATTTTTCTGAAAGGAAGTAATGAAGATAGAATGTGAAGAGGATCACGTTCAGTGGCGTTCATCCAGCTCTGCTGCGGAGCTCTGAGTAAAGAAAAATGAAGATACTCAAGTTCAGGTAAAAGAACTTTCTTGAAGTTTTGAATTTTACTTCTAATGGGGAAGGTTTAACTCGAAGTTACACTAGGCGGATTCTCCAAAAAGCAATAAACTAAATATGAATATAGGTTAAAAATCGACCTAATTTTTATTTTCAGAAAGAGGAAATAATATAGGCTTTTTTATGGTTTGTAATCTATCAGAGTGATTAATCTCTGCGAGATTGAATCTTCAATCAGTTGATCATGATCCAATTGAGCATTAACTTTGATAGATTGTGATAGATTGCTCACTTCTTCTGATGATGTTTGGAGAATTGAGGAAGGGGATTTTTTGGAGATATGCAAATTTGGTGAAATCCTGATACTTCCCCCTCAAGATTTGATCATGGTGGAGGATGACTTCTTAAAAACCTAGGATAAATACAATTTACCACAATACCAGTATCAGTATGAACAATCAAATATTCTAATCTTTTCAAAATATAACTCTATAAGGACAAGACCAATTGGTTCCCAGTTTTTCAGTCTGTCTGCCTGGCCGAGAATGATAGTACATAACATAATTTCCATTCTGATATTTGGGTAAGACTGGTTTATGTTGATTGCTTTGTAGAGTCTCCCTTTGAGTGGTGGTTTCAATTGAATTCATTGCTTGAGCCTGGAGGCAGATAATCTCATCAGCCGAATTTCTCATAACTAAATCAGAATTTTATGGGATGCTTTCTTCAAGGATAGTCTGAACAATAGAAGGGACTGAAGGATTCCGCCCATATATACACTTAAATGGGGACAACTTGATAATGTGGTGATAGCTTATCCAATAAGCAAACAAGGCATTAGGTACATAAAAACTCCACCGAGTTGGATCAGTCAAGGACATTTTCCTTTAAAATTGAGACCAAGTTTCCATTAACTCATTCAATTGCCCCATTTGTGGATGGAGTATATGGGACAACAAATCGCTGAGTAGTGTTAAATAATTTTGATAACTCCTGTATAGGCTGCGAGGTGAAATTAGTCCCATTATCTGACATAAGGACCTTTGGACATCCATGTTGGGAATTTATATGCTGATATAGGAATAAGGCTGTAGTCTTAGCAAAAGGGGTAGCAATTGAAATGGCCTCAACCAATTTGGTCAAATGGTTGATGGTCATAATGATATACTAATGACCATGCACTCCTTGAGGAAAAGGCCCTAAAACATCAATGCTGACTACTTAGAACGCCTTAGTTGGGGAAATGACTTGATGTTGATAAGTAGGGTTGGTAATTTTATGACGTTTGCAAGTAAAAAATGAGTCAAGAGTCTCCCAAATGAACTCGGTCATGTTGTTCCAATAGTATTGAGTCTTCAACCATTCTTGAGTTTTCTTTAAGCCACTATGACCGACTTGTTCATGACCTTCCATTACAGCGTGAAACCTGGAGTTGGGATGTAGGAAGGGCAACCACTTAGAATTGACTTTCTTATATAAGTCTCCAACTTGGATCATAGTATCCTTGGTAATTATTTTTAGATAGGCTCAATCCTCTTCAGTCTCTCGATCCCATAATTTCAGTTATTATAAGATTATACAAGCGTTCTTCTTTTTCTAGTTCCAAGGTCAGAATAGGTAATTGGGATAACCAATACACATTTTGATGCTGAGCTCCTGAGCGATGAACAATGGAAAATTGTAATTTTGCAATCATAAAGCCCAACGGACCAAACTTTCATCAGGATCCTTCATATTCTGCAGCCATCGTAGGGAGGAATGGTCAGTGATAACGTGAAATGGGTACCATATAAAAAGGGCAAAGATGCTTGATGGCCAAAATTACTGCCAAACATTCCCACTCAGTAACACTATAATTTCGTTCAGACTTTGACAAAGTTTTGCTATAGTAAGCAACAGGATGATTCTTATTTTCTCCATCACACTGAGATAAAATAGCCCCAATAGTGACATTGCTTGCATCCATATGTAGAAAGAAAGGCTTATCAAACTGGGGGTGAATTAGAACAGGTGCCTTCATCAAGGCGGTACGCCGAGAATTGAAATACTGTTCTTGAGTTGATCCCCACTTGAAAGACACTCCTTTTTGCAATAGATAAAATAAGGGTTCAGCCATATCAGCAAAGTTGGGAATAAATTGCTGATAATACCCAACCATACCAAGAAAGACTTGAATATCCTATAAAGAAGAGGGAGGAGGCATCTGTTGGTTAGCTTGAACTTTGTCCGCAAGGGGTTGAATCCCTTTAGCTGAAACCTAATGACCTAAAAAGTCCATTTCATTTTGAAACAATGAGCACTTGGAGGGCTTGAGTTTTAAGGAAGAGCCCCGAATTTTAATGAAAACTTCTTTTAAATGGTTTAAATGCTCAGTAAAGGTTTTGGAAAAAATGGTAATGTCATCAAGATATACATGAACACAAGTAAGCTTTAAATCCTGGAGCATACTGTCCATGGCCCTTTGGAAAGTTGTGGGGGCATTGCTTAGGCCTTGAGGCATGCGAGTTGATTCAAACAACCCTTTACTCAATATCAGGGCACACTTGGAACGATCTACTAAAGACAGTTCAATTTGCCAATATCCACTGGCTAGGTCCATGGCTGAGAAATAGGTGGATCCAGCCAACAATCTAAATGAATCATCAATCCTAGGTTAGGGATAACAGTCCCATTGGGTAATAGCATTCAATCAGCAATAATCCATCATGACTCGATGAGAACCATCTTTCTTCTTAACCAATAACAATGAGGATGCCCAGGGACTATTGGAGGGTTCCAATAATCCAGCCTCCAGCAATTAATTCAACTCATTAGTAACCTGGGCTTCTTCTACTTTGGATTTATTATAGGGCTTCGCACGGATAGGAAGGTGATCACCAGTTTCAACAGTGTGCACTACTCCTTTCATCTTCCCAGAATCGTAAGTATGCCCAGTAAAAATGTTGGAATATTCATCCAATAATTGAAGCACTTGTTTCTCCTGTTCCATAGAGAGATGTTTCCCGATAGCAGGTCCCACAGTAAGGATTTCCTGATCACTCTACAATCCAAAGTCTTGTAAACTCCCAAAGGGTTTAACATCATAGATATGAGATAAGGGTAACAGCTTGACATAAGCAATCGGGCACTCTCAATCTACCAGTTTTGGCACATCAGTAAGGTTCGCTAGTAAGACATATAAAGAGCTTGAATAAGCATAATCCAATATTCCAGGACAAGGCAAGAGTTCTTTGGCAGAAGGATTGACATTGCCCTGGACTTGTAGCAAATGCCCCTTGGGAATCGAAAAGTGCAAAGAAGTATTAATGATCACTTGTGATTTTGGTGGAATAACTAATTTCTCAGGAGAAAAAATAGGCATTCCCTCTTCAATATCAGCCATGGTAGGAGGTAATTTTACATGAGGATCTTCAACCTGATACTGAAGTGAATAAAGCCTTTTAGTTCCTTCTAGCAGACATAACTGACACTGAGTGGAAACATGATCAGATAAAAGTAAGGGAACTCGATACCCCAAGAGAGACAACTATGAGTCAAAGTAATTGATAATTCCATCAGATTCTCGTAAAAATTAAGTTCTCAAGAGTAGGTCATAACTCAAATTATTGAGCACAATCTCTGGAATGGTAAAAGTTAATTTCCCAATTTTCAGAGGAAGGGATGAAAAAGCTCCAATAGACCAAGTACTTTGAGGGCCAGCGATGCCATATTCTTCATAATGAGAATTATTGGTTGTTAATTTGATCCGTTTGACCAATTTGGAGGAGACAACATTCACTGGGGATCCAGTATCTATGATAGCCTTGGCATTGATTTGATTTACTCGGAAATTAATTTGGGTAATGGTGCTTCCAAACTGAGAGGATAATGCCAATAAGGAGGGCAAGGAATAAGAAGTATGGTCATCTTTATTATACTCAATTGAACTTTGCTGCTCTTGCTGCGCAATCACATAATTATCAAGGTGAAGAATCTTATTGGTCTTACTTTTTTTCTTTTTTTCATCCGCTTCCTTTTTAAAACAGTAATCCTCAGTATGAAAGTAGCGATGACAGTAATTACACTGGATCGCTCTAGTGTTCTCAGGCATGGCAAAGACTTTGGGCTGACTAGGTCTAGGAGACTCATAAACTCGGGGTTTTTTGGAGAATTGAGGGGGCAACTCCAATAAGGCCTCCTTAATATCCAAAATACTTCGGAAATTTTTTTGACACTGATCAGATAAACTTGCATTTGCGTCCTATTAGTAAAGGCTGACAGAACTGCGGTTATTGCATCATCCAAGTTTAACTGACCACAGGCTATAAGAGTTTGAGCTTCCCGAGAGAACCAAAGAGCAAAGTCCTTAATAGATTCATTTTGGTAGGGTTGTATACCCAAAAAGCCCTGTTTTTGCGAAGATAGGGTCTGCTCACTTCCAAATTCTTTGATCAATGCTTCTTTGACTTGAGCCCAAGTAGAGCAAGTCATTAAGTGGGGAACCATAATATCTTGGGCCAATTTGATTAAGGCAATTAGGCAAGTGTCTTATCTTTTGGTGATCCGTGGCCTCACTTAATGCCTTTTCATACAGAAATAGAAAGGCGAAAAAATGCTGCCTTTCGCTGTAGTGAGCACCACTATTAAAGTTTTAAATTTCACTTCTAATGGGGCAGGTTTAACCTCGAAGTTACACTAGGCGGATTCTCCAAAAAGCAATAAACTAAATAGGAAATTATAGGTTAAAAATCGATCTAATTTTTATTTTCAAAAAGAGGAAATAATATAGGCTTTTTTATGGTTCGTAATTTATCAGAATGAATTAATCTCTGCGCGATCAAATCTTCAATCAGTTGATTGGGATCCTATTGATCATTAACTTTGATAGATTGTGATAGATTGCTCGCTCCTTCTGACGATGTTGGGGGAATTGAGGAAGGGGATTTTTTGGAGATATGTGAATTCAGTGAAATCCTGACAAACTTGCAGCCTAGATATGGAACTATCAAGTGCTGCAAGGAAACCAGTTCCACTGGACATCTACTTGAGATGAAGAGTATCAGCAGGGCCAACTTGGGTTGAAATTAGGCACACTGGAAATAGTCCCAAGGAACAGCAGGATCAACTCAAGTTGAAATTAGTCCACTTTAAATAGTCCTGAGGAGTGTTTGTTTAGATGAGGCATTGGATGAAATGGAAGCAATCAACCTGGAGAATTGGATTGCCATACCAATGAAGATATGAAGACAAAACAGGAAATGATTAATCCAAGATAGTGGAGAAAATCTTTGAATCAATAACACTCATTCAATGATCAGAAGTTACTGGAGATTTTTTCATCAATTTAGGAAAAATTGGATGAAGCTAATGAGGCCAGAATGACCTGTGTAATTAAAGATACCCACAAAGGCTGAAAATCGTTTTCAGGAGAAAAACAATCCGGACAATTAGACAAAACTGTTGGCTAATGAGATATGATGATCCAAAGCATCAGTTGCCAAAATAAAGGATAAAATTAGGACCTGTTGGACGAATAGTCAGTCAGGATTAAAGGCTTAATAATTAAGAGTATTACCAAATTTGGCAAGAATACCTATATGTGAAGAGACAGCGCTGCTGGCTGTATAGTAATAAAGGTCAATACTAATTGTAAGTATTGAGCCTAAGAGAAAATAGTTGCAATGTTCCCAGCGGAACTCTGAACCATTAAATGGTTATGTCCTGAGTTTTTGGTCAAGTCCTAGAAGAGGACCACTGAACCAAATGGTTGGTTAAATCTTAAGAGGATAAAATTTATAACCATGATAACTGGTAAGTTTAAATACCCAGGACCCAGTTTGGATGAAGGGGAAAGAAAGGACCTCTGAGCCTTTTTGTAGGTTGTAAGTCCCATTGCAAAAAAATACAAAAAATATATATAATATTAAAATATTGGGTTTTTATGGTCTATGAGTTTTGGATCTAATAATGGCAAGAAATCCTGATGGCTGAATTGAGAAGATTCCACGATTTTGGGTCTCTCAACGAAATGGAATTACTGGCCAGGGTAACTGAGAGCATCAACCTATTGGTTGATCAAGAGCAACTCGCTGATCTGTCAAAAGGTCAGTAAGAGGAGGTGCTCAAATTGTTGAAAAATATCAGAGAGTATTTGCCCAAAAATGACCACAATTTGGGATGTGCATGAGACATGATCCACAAAGTCAACACTGGGAAAATTTGCTGATTAGGATGAGACCAATCCAACGATTGTAAGCCACCGTAGTGGTAGTGGAGGATGAAATTAGCAAACTAGTGAAGCGTGGGCTTCTAGTTCCATTGTCAAGTCCCTGGGCGAGTCCAATTCTGATCATGGAGAAGAAGGATGGATCCAACTGGGTGGTGATTGACTACCAAAGGCTGAATAAAATTACAAAGAAGGATTTGTATCCCCTACTGAGGATCAACGATGTGCTAGATCATTTAGGAGAAACAAAGTATTTCTCTGCAATGGATCTGATCTTGGGATATTAACAGATTGACTTGCCAAAGGAAGACCAGGAAAAATGTGCAATTATTACCACGCAGGGTCATATCAACCAACAAGG
>JAKSZP010019216.1:0-27662 GCA_022478985.1 Massospora cicadina
AACAACCCCAGACATAGCTAGGATAAAATACCTAGATATGTTGGACATTCCCTATGATTTAACCACACAGAAGGCAGTGTGGAAAATGACTCTCCACTCACTCCTACAGCTGAGGATAAGAGCAAACGCCTGGCGCTGTCTGAGAAGGACCTATAGGACGGCGGACCGCTCCAACTCCCTCCATGAAACATGTGCAGTATGTGGAGGGGAGGGATCCCTACATCACCGCCTAGAAACATGCCCCCCAACCAAAACTATATGGCAGGAAGTCGCACGCCTGCTTAAGATACAAAACAAACAGCAATTCTCGATATCAAAGAGCATCTTCGCGCTCCAGATTGAGTCACCAATCCCATCTACCCTCCACTCCCTAATAATACCCATTGCAAATGTGGACAATCCACACAATTTCATTAGATGCGTTAAAGGGCATGGTCCCACCCATTCATGGGGCTATTAACAGATTCCATGTCCGCTTACTGGAGCACTTCCAAACCTGGCTCTATGGGTATATGAGATCAAGGCAAAAAGCGCTCATAGAATCATGGTTCCCACTCTGGTTCCTCCACACAGACCCTTTCCTTCACACCTGCTCCATAGCAGGGGAAACCCCCTCAGAGTAGCGCACCAACCCCCCCATACCTGGAAGTCCCGCTGGCAACAGGGGTAACTTGAGTACCCTGGGTTGCCCAATTTTATATTTGTCAGTTATTTCCTTAGTTTTATGTATATTTGGTAATGTCTGTCCCCTGGTTGGCTTACCTCGGTTAAATAAAAAAATTATTCAAGGCTGGTAATAAATGGTATAACTCCTTGTAGTGCTTGCAGGTGTCTTGATTAGAAAATCCCCAGTTTCTGACTGACATAATATAAATAATTCTTTGGTGCACTGACAAGCAACCAAAGCAGCCCAACCAAGTAAGGAGAGGTTTGGAGCACTGACAGCGCCAAACATTCATCTACTATTACTTGGTTATGCAAAGTCCTCTGGGGGAGTTGGTCTGGAACCAACCTACTCAAAAAGCTCCTTGACAGGGAAAAAGACCAACAGGTAATCGAGGTATGCAAACACCTTTTAACCTTTATTTAATTAGGATAAAAAAATGACCCGCTGACCAGAGCTTGTCTGGGGAGCAACTGAAAATGCTCCCCAGGAAGGGAATGCTAGGGTAAGAATTCTGAAGTGAGCTTTGGAATGGGCAGGCGCTCCTTATAAAGGCAGCCCTTCAGGGCCTCGCCCAAATCATTGATTAGGCTCACACAAGCTTAATCTACAACTTGGAAGAGGCACAACCCAGCGCCCAAAACAATTAAACCAAAAGTAATTTTTAAAATGAATTGGCTCAGATTCAGAAAATCTGAATCAGGCCAATATACAATGATCGAGACAAACTTGATCATTACAGCAGGCATAAAAAAGGGTGATTTGAGCATTGGAAAAATAGAAAACCTTGGCTCCATATAGCACTGGGCTTCAAGGTAGAGATCAATTTCTGAATGGTGCAACAGTTTCAATTTATTTACAAAAAGTGAATATAAGGAGTGTAGCTCTCCATGTAGTCATCTTTTCCGCTCTGATAGACTCCTTTTAAAGAGATCTTTAACGTTTATTTAATCAATGTCAACTTCACTTAGTTTAAACATCACTAACTCTTAGCTTTCAGAATAAAGTGATCTAAATAAAGTCTCCAACTAATAATTCTCATGAGCACCTCTCATACTAATTTAAATCAAGTCAATAAAGTTGCATACATTCTTATATATATCAAACTTGAGGTTTTTGTTGTATTTATGCTAAATTGACTCATTTCCACTGTGAAAGAGGACCTATACTAATCAAAAACAAGATTAGGGTTTAATAAACAAGTAGTGGGAATAAAACCGTTTTGTGCTGCTATAGCAGCGTGACTTGAAGTTGCTAAAGGAGCATGAGCTGGTGTCAAAACTGGGTGCAAGTGGCTACTCAACTACACCATGTAGTGAGCACATTATGTTAAGATCTTAAGACTATGTCTCCTTCCTTGATATAGTTCATTTCAGTTCCCTTGTTTAACTGCACAGGTTCTTTGTATGTGCATTGTGTAAATTGTTAATAATTAATTGAATATGGCAGTAATAGTATAAAGACTATTAATCTGGTTAAATTTCTTATAGCCAAGATAATTATTATTTCAAACGCTAAACTAATGCATGTACTAATATTAAATTTTCTGTAATATTTGTAGAGAATTCTTCCCTATTCTAATAGAACTTAACCTAGGATTAGACTCAGTGGTTCTTATTATCTCTCTTCATGCAGAGTCTGCAAAGATAACAATAAGATAGACAAATGATATTTTATCCTTCTAAACTCTAGTCTCAAGAGCAATACATGGCAGTCTAAATTATTAAATTATTTAATATGTTGTCACAATTCTGATATTACTGGATGATAAGCTCTAAGTCAGTATGGCAGAACAGGTAGAATCTGCCAACAATGATTATGAGTTATGATAGTCCGCGTGCCTTAATTTGAGGTGTTATTGAGTTGAAAAGGATATATTGGATCACCTCCAAATCAGGGGATAAGGTGATGTCAACAAACAATGAATAATGATATGTAAACGTATGATGATAATAGATGGAGCGCCTCAAACTAGGGCAATTGTGAATTTATTAAATGGTGAGTTTTGCAGAGCCAATGAGATACAGTGGAACGAATAGTCTAAGCAAAAGGGTCAGTATTGACCAAGGTTGCTGAAATATAAGCAATATGAGAATATTGAAAGAGGGAAGCTGTTAGTAGAAGAGAGTGATTGGATCAACGAGGATCCGCTGAAAATAATAAATTAATTAAAGAGTGTCATTAGGGCAATTGCTCATATTTTTTAAAAGTTTATTATGTTGTTTCAGGGATGCCAATCTTCATATTGTTAGTCCTACTGCTCAGTGGGCGTAACCCTGTGCAGAAACCCCTTGGCGTATCTCTGAGATACCGCCAAAATTATAACATATGTAACTATGTTTATCTGCTTTATTTAGAAAATGCAAGGGAGTTGATAAGGGAATTTAGCGCCCAACTATTTTTTTGGTACCTTAAATGGAAACAGCAGCTATTGCTAATGAATCAACTCTTCAGGATCGTCCAAACATTGACTTTCCTCATCTGTTTAGTTGGATTCATTCGCTGACTATCAATGTGACCTCTTCTGTTTTGAAACAAAGAATATATCCCAACGCCTTCGCTCAACCCCAGCGTGTCACCCTTATTAGGTTAACAGCCTGCTTAGGTAATGGGACTTGTATCCATAAACAGCAGGTTGTATCCCTAAAAAGTTAACTCATAAGTTGCTTATCACATGTGGTATCACTCATCTAGCAACTCTTAAGCCCCTTGGTCAAATTGGTGAAAAACACACAAATTCTACAAGTTAATTAGATTTTAAATTTTAAATTTATTGCGGGGAAGGCCGACCATGGTCGGACACTTCCAAATATGACTCAGGAAAGACAAACTTAGTACCAGGGGAGGCACCCCAGAGAAGCGATGCTATCTCTTGTTGCCAGCGGGAACGCCACTTATGGGGAGGGGGAGGGGACGTGTGAAGGGGCCGTAGCCACTATTGAGCACGTGTGGAGGAAGGGGTCTGATTTGATGAACCAGACTGGGAACCAGGAGGAGACCAGCTGTCAGCAACGCGGTGGGAGGTATCCAAACATCCACACTTGAAAGTGGTCCACCAAATGAGACCGGAATCTGTGGACAGTTTCTGGGAGGGTGGGGGTGGAGCCTGCGATGGCATCTAAGACAATCGTGTGGATGGTCCACATGGCGATTGCAACCACCAGAGCACGGAGGGAGGGTGGAAAAGAGGAGGCCATCGATAGAGCAAACATATCTCTTGACAGACTGAAGGGATGCGTTTGATCCTGGCCCAGCAGACGTTGAACTTCGCGCCGTATCACTTTAGAGGTGGGGCACTTCTCCAGGCGGTGGAACAGCGTTCCATACTGGCCACACATGACACAGGATGAGTGTAAAGCGTTAGAGCGCTCAGCTGTATGATACACCCGCCTCAGGCAGTGCCACACATGGGAGCGGACTTGAGGCTGCAACAGAGGATGGTGTGCGTATTCTCAGATAGTTTTTTGGGCTCAGTGGAATAAGGGATGTCCAGCATGTCCAGGTAGTCCACCCTGGATAGGACATGGGGCCGAATGGGGATCACGCCATCATGGATGGGTAGCCCCTGTACCTCTTGTGTGAACTGAGGAGAGGGGCGGCCTCTTTGGGTTGTATGTCCGCTAATATGAATTCTCCACTATGCACTTTTCATGGAGAGTAGGATTCGTTTGTAGTGGGTTTTAGTCCCGTGAGGACCTGTGGCCGATGTGTGTGATGCGAGGTATTTCATCAGGGAGTGGGGTTTTGATGGATTGTTGAGGCCCAAGGCTTGGGAGAAGTTGGAGCAGGCCGCGCGGGACCAGTGTTGGGATGGGAGTGTAGGAGCGGTGACGGCCGCGATCCAGGTGCCCAGGATCTTAGCAGCATGGGCTTTGAAGTCAAGCAGGCCCATGCCACCTTGATGATGAGGGCCAAACATGACCTCTAGCTGTACTGGTGGAGGGCGGCCTGACCAAAGCTATCCTTGCAGCAAGGCATACAGGGATTTGAAGAAGCTTGGGGAGAAGGGGATGGCGTGGGCTCCAAACCAGACTTTGGATAGGAGCATAGAGTTGGCTAGAACAACCCTGCCAGTGAGGGTAGTAGGGTGGGCTCTGAGAGAGGCGATTCGCTTTTTTCACGTTGTCCAGTATATGGCACTCCATTACTACTGACGCGTATCCGCCTGCCTCCATCCACACGCCCAGATGGCGCACCAGTCCTATGGTAGGACATGGCATGAAGGGGAGCACCAGTGGAGTGGTGTGTTTTGAGTTAGTAAGGTGTGGGCGTGGGCGAGCAGATGGGCCGGGTTGGGAACTAATTGCTGGGGCCCAGCAGTTCTGAAACTGACCAAGGAGGATGATTTCAGTTTTGGAGGCGTTCAGTGTCATGTTGCTTACTCGGGAATAATCCTGGATGAGGGCTTCAAGCGCGCATGCATCTTTATTATTAGACACCCCCACCACGCAGTCATCTGCAAATGCCATCATCTTGACTGGGATTTGGCCTGGCACATGGACCCCAGTGAGTTAGCATTCACATTTCGCAGTAGTGGGTCAAGGCTGAAATTGTATAAGAGTGGGCTGAGGGGGTCCCCTTGTCGCAAGCCCCTTTGAGGGCGGACTACTTCCGTTAGGAAGCCTGGGCCATGCACTGCCATTGTTGCAGATTCTGTGAGCAGCATCACCCAGTTGATGAAGCGGGGGGTAGGCGGAATTGATGGAGGCAGGCCCTTAGGTATTACCAGTTTACTCTATTATAGGCCTTTTGTTGGTCCAAGAATACCAGTGCTCCTGAGGCTGTGGACTGACATGCATTAGCCACGGAGTGCACGTTATCCCAAATCAACCTTCTGGGGGTGAAACCAAATTGTTCTGGGGAGATGGTGGCAGATGCTACAGTCCCTAAACGGTTAGCCATGATTTTTGTTAAAATTTTGGTGTCTGTGTTTGTAGAGAAATGGGGCGCTAGTTGGCTAAGTTAAGCTTATCCCCTTTCTTGTAGAGTGTGACAGTAAAGGCCTCATGTCCTCCTGGTAGGAGGTGCGTTTCCAACAGGCTTTGATTAAGTGAGGCGAGCAGCAATGGGGATATATATTTGAAATATTTTTTGTAGAACTCATATGGAATGCCATCTGGGCCTGGGCATTTTCAGTTTGGCACACCACAAATGGCTGTCCATAATTTGTTCGGAGTAATTAAATTCATTATTTCCAGGTATTGGAAAATGGTGCAGATATGAGCTCCGTCGAGAAATTCCACCAACTTCAGCTGGCTGAATTGGTTCAGCTCAGTATAACTCAGAGTAATATTTTTGCATTTCGATTGCCACTTTGGCCAGTGTGTCCGCAATGGAATTATCTGATCTTCGCACCTGTGTGCAGGCCACGCTCTGGCGTGGTGCAAAAAGTTTTAAAGAAATATGCGGTGCACTTGTTGCCTTTAGTGATGCGTGTGGCCCTGTATTGGACACAAACCTGATGTTTGTGTTGCCTTTCGAGTGCGTTGAGGTGGGTGGCTGCCTCTGCCCACTTCCAGCCCCATGCAGGGCTGTATCCTGTAGCTGGAATGTTGGACTCCAAGTGGGCCAATTCTGCCAGAGCACGCGAGATAACCGCTGATGTGGCTCATGAGCATCTGGAGGAGAGATGGCAATAGTGGTGGATGGTATCCTCTTTGAAAGTTTCCCATGTGGAAATGGGGTCTGCACAAAATGGTGCAGCAAACAATTTTACCTAAGTTGCCTCTTCTACCCTCGTGGAAAATCCTGGTGATGCAAGCTCGGGGGGGGCAGATTTTGCACCAATGTGGGGCCTTAGCAACTGTGACCAGTAGGTGGTAGGTTATCAAGACCAGTCGGTGGTTGGAAAATTCCATTTTCATTGTTTTGAAGTGGGAGATGTGGGGTTGGAATTTCGCCAGCATTAGAATAAGGTTGATGCGGGCCATAGACCTTAATTGGCCGTTGTGGACGTGGGGATGCGTCATGTTTTTGAGCAGTGGGGCATGTCACAACAGCGCATCCATTAACCCAAGGGTGGCCTTTAGAACGCGTAGTTCTATGTGACCCTGTGGGGCATGGGGTGAGGGAGGCCACAGGTCTGTTGGTGAGGTTAGCCAACAGTTCATGTCACCAACCAGGAAAGAATTAGGGGGTAGCGGGAGGGATTTGACCAATGAGAAAAATTCCTGACGCTCGTGTGAACCATTTGGGGCATAGATGTTGATGATTGCGTGCACTACGTTGGCCCATAAGAAGGTGATGATGAGCACTTGGCTATTTAGGAATGTTTCTGAGGATGTGAATTTGAAAAAAATTATTTTTCTGAATTAGCACCCCACAGTGCTTCAACCAAAAGGATAGGGATGGGAGGAGCATTGTTTTCCAAGCTTCCTCGGAACCTTGTGGACAGTGGGACTCCTGGATGGCCAGGATATCCACGGGTAAATTGTGTTGTAAAAAACTCAGTTTCCTAGCCCAGGACGCGGGAGGCCTTGTGTCTGTTGATATTCAACATCCCTAGAGTAAAGGTTTCCCCCATCGCACCTTAGGTGTGAGGGGGTGGGCCCCCGGGCCCACCAGCCTCTTCTAGGTCCCCATGGGCTTTCACAGCAGCGCGGGTGTTAGCAGCAATGCTATCAGAGTTTTTTTTGATTTTTGTG
This sequence comes from Massospora cicadina, assembly GCA_022478985.1. Lineage (NCBI taxonomy): Eukaryota > Fungi > Entomophthoromycota > Entomophthoromycetes > Entomophthorales > Entomophthoraceae > Massospora > Massospora cicadina. Next base: position 7,309 of record JAKSZP010019216.1, read on the forward strand.
GAAAGAGTCACATTGGCTTTGGCCTTCACTTTTTGTTTTCCCAATGTCGGACGAATTTTTTGTAGTGCGGATGAGTTTGGTGCACCGTCGAGCAGGTCAAAATTTTTTTTTCAGTTGAGATGGGTCCCAAGTCAGTTTTGACCGGAGCTTGGGTGCAACAATTGGGTGAGATCAAATCTCCCATCAGATCCTCAGATTGAGTGGCCCACTTGGCATGGGCTTCCCAATCTGATTAGATGATGGATTCCCAAGTTGCTTCCACCATGAAGGTCTCCATGTCCTCCTGGCGTTGTGAGTGTGGGATAGCGGTAGTGGCCCTGGCCACTTCCTTGGCCGCGGCCCTATGGGCCTGCTTGGCCTTCTTCCGCTCCTGCAGGGAGATAGGCTTTACCAATAGGTAGCAGCCTTGTGCTCCCTCACAGGAAAGCCTCCTTGGTGCTTGCAGGTGGTTCATAGTGCGCCTCTCCGCTGGCCATGGCCGCTGAGGGGTGCTCTTGGAATGTGACGCCCTCCTTGATGGGGCATGCATGCACCTTATGGCTGAACGCATCACAGTGGGTGCAAATGAGGGGTGCGCTGTCCACGGTCACCCAGAATGGGTGGGTTGTATACCCTGCAGTATCAATAAAAGTGGAGTGCGGGATCTGGGATAGGTCCTTAACAGTCTCCTCAGTTGGGGTCAGGACTTCGATGGCTTTGCTGGTGCACAGGTGTGGCATCAGCGTGAAGCGTTGCATTTTAAAAGATTGTATTTCGCCATATACAGCAAGACCACCTTTCAGGTGTTGTTCCAAAATATCACGTTTTACCATAGTAGGCAAAAATTCAAACGTGACTTAAAAACTTTGGTTTGATTTTGTCCATCTGGTGCATTTGGTTTGACGACCCATTGCCCTTCGGGGAGGTTGACCACTATGCGCACCACTGCAGCCTTGTCTGCTGCTTTTTTGCTTTCAAAACCTAGGTCCAGCCAACCGCATGACATGGAGTGAGGTGCAACATACACCGCGGTCAGGAAAACTTTGTGTACATCTTCACAAAATTTTTCCCATAAGGCCATTTTTTGGATGTCCAGATACACACAGACTCCAAATTCCACCGACAAAAGTGGCTGGGAGTGTGGCGTGTTGATGTACTGGTTGCATCATGCTTGCCATGCGAGTATCTCTGGGGAAATTGTGACCACCGGTTTTTTAAGATTTTTGTCTATTCCGCCGGATTCTCCGGGGCGTTTTTAAACGTTGGAGGCCGCGGGCCTCTCACCTGCTCCTCTTACCTTGCTTGCCCAACTGCTCCCTGACATGGGCGCAGACTAATCTCCTCTGTGAGATTATCAAACTAGATTCAGTCTTGAATTGAATAGGTTGCAATAGTGATTGCAACGAGAAAGAAAAGTTTCTAAGTTAATTAGATTATCAACATTATAATTGTTAGTTTAATCAATTGTTATTGCCAGGGAACATCCTCAACAAAACATTAGTGATCTGGCGGACCAAAACCCAGAAAATTACTAAATATTTGCTAGGAATATATCTCCAAAAAATAGTTATTATAGGTAATCAATAACTCCCACAACCATTAGCGGGATGAATCCCCTAGTGGATAAGCAGATATATTATGATTGATTAATCTGGGTAATGTAGGCATATTAAATTCCAACACATCCTCCCACTTGATCAGATCATCCAGTGATGAAGATTTTATAAAAGCATACGCTGCTTTGATCCTGAATGAGTCCACCAGAATGGTTTGAATTGAGGTTCTCTTAGTCCATCTCCTTTCCTTGCTTGATGCGTCTCTAAATAAATCTTATTTTTAAATGTTTCCTTTCTGTGTCCTCCTCACTACTGCCACAGAAAAGTGCGGTTCCCAAGGCCCCATGTTGTGCCATCCTAATTTAAGTTTGTTGCCAATATAAGGTCTAGAAAGTGGGGGTGGAAGGCGAGTCAGTAAGGGTGTACAGCTACCAACCTGAAGGTTGCAGGTTGGATTCCCACCCTTCGCACATCAATCAGGGTGCCAGCCAAAGGAAGCTATTGGCGGTTAGTAGGTCTAATAACACGAAAACCTTACCCATGATGTAACCAGAAAAATTTGAGTCCCATTCTGGAGGTGGAAAAACTTTCTTTGACGGAGTTGACCCTGTTCAGGTTTCATGTCATATCTTTCTTTCATTTCTTTCTTTCAGTAATGCCTGTCCCCTGGTCAGCTTGCCTCGGTTAATTAAAATAAGTTCTAGAAAGCCTATATTCCCCCAGATCAGGGTTACATGACTTTCATCAATTAAAAGGATCTTCTTAGACAGCTTTTCCCAATTCTTTGGTCCATGTATATCTCCAGGCTGGGCTTCATTTACTAGGGCCTCTTTCTGGCAAACTAGTTTTAACCCACCCTGATCCTGCCAATATGCTGATTATTTAACTGAGAAAAGCCAACCATGGGACAGGCATTACCAAAAGAAAGAAAGAAATGACATGAAACCTGAACAGGGTCAACTCCATCAAAGAGAGTTTTACCACCTCCGGATTGGGACTCAAATTTTTCTGGTTACATCATGGGTAAGGTTTTCATGTTATTAGACCTACTAACCACCAATAACTCTCTTTGGCTGGCACCCCAATTGATGTGCAAAGGGCGGGAATTGAACCCGCAACCTTCAGGTTGGTAGCTGTATGCCCTTACCAACTCGCCTTCCACCCCCCAATATGCTTATTCATTCCAGTACCTTGGGACTACTCACGGTGGATCCAGTTTCAACTAAATTGATCCTACCAATAACATACAGTAACACTATCAGATAATTTTTGATGATGAAAAATTAATATTTAATAAATTTTTGTAATTTTGTCTTTTTATATATTTTCTCTCTATTATTTTTTATCTTATATCATTTTTTTGTATTTATTCTTAGATATTTTTTTTTCTCTTTTTTTACAATGGAACTTAAACTATAAGTAGGTTCAGAGGTCCATCTTTTCTTTTCCCCTACTCTGGTTCAGAGGTTTTTTTGAACTTAAATAGCTATCATGGTTCAGCAATACCCACTTGGGACTTGAACAACACACCATGACTTATCCTATTTTTGGTAGGTTCAGTGGTCTTTTGTTAACACTGAAACTTATTATTCACCTAGATCCAATACTTAAGATATTTCATATGAACTCAGTTTGTTATATTAACATCTGTGAGGTTCTTGATCATAATAGGAATCAGTCACTGACTGGTGATCACCTCAAATGGACCTGACCTCAATACATCCAGTTTATTTCTTTTTCCTAAACTATAGGTGTCACAATAGGCTACCCTATCCCCCACATGATACTCTTGTATTGCTGGTTTGTTCTTTTCATTCGTCATCTTTACTTTGATCCTCTTTTAGTGTGGTATCAAACGTCTGTGCTTGAAGTTCAATCATATTACTTTCCAATCAGATCAATTATTTAGATTATACTCATCTCTGATGCTGGTTCTACAGCAGAAACAAAAATGGCAGCAATGCTGCCCTTCATCTGTATAATAGTTTGAACAGCACTTCCCCGATGCCATATGATGACTGATATTGTAGGTGAAGGTAAACAAACTTAGATAAGTTCCCCAAGTGGAAGTTTTACCCACGGCCAATTTTCTCAGCATTGTGGCTAGCATTTCGTTGACTTGTTATTATATTCCGTATGTTTCTGGATGATATGAAACGGAAACCACTCCTCAGATTCCCAACTGTTCAGTAAGCCTTGGGATCACATAGGAGGTGGAATTGGTTCCATTGTTGCTCAATAAAACTTGTTGGCATCCATGCTGGTACACCAATTGTCCAGGATGAATCTTGCCATGTTTATTGCATAAACTTTACTCATGGCTTTTGTTTCTACCCATCTATTCAGATGGTTTATTGACACTATGATGTACTTTTATCCACTAGTACTGACACTCAATGGTTCCATCAAATCTATTGACACCATGTGGCAAGCAAGCTCAAGGTGTACTAGCTGGTATACTGTTATATTCTTATGCATTTTATGGAGTTGCATTTCACGCAACAGGCCAGATAATCGGTGACATTATAATTGATTGATTCCCAGTAATAGCACAGGAAAATATGGTCCATGGTTCCCTTAGGCCACCATGGCCAATGACTATGTGTGCAGCTCAGATAATCTCCGCTATTCTGACGGTTTTGTTATTGTAACATTTTATGTCAATTTTTTAGTAATTAGCCATTCTTAATATTGGTTTTTCCATCACTTTCTTGAGCGCGCCTTGAATTTTTTGGGCTTGACCATGATATTGCCTTCAATCATCCTCTGGAATAATCTATCCGCTTGATGATAGACAACTTGGATGGAAGGAAATTTTGAAAATTCATAAGAATCTTGGTTTGTGCTGTTCCTGCCAGGCATATTATCTTAAAATGTAGGCTTGTAGTTTTAAAGACCATCAGGGTCAGTCGTCCCTCTGGTTCCTTCACGTTATGAAGTCATTGTAGAGACTAGTGGTCAGTAACCACTTATGTTGTGTCCCATGGATATACACTCAGGATTGCATGCATGCATAAATCACTATGAGGCATTACACTCCATCACAGTGTAGTTTCTTTTCGCTGGATCTAGTGTCTGTTCACATAGGTTACCAGATGTTCTTCCCATTCATCATCTATTTGAATCAAAATGGTGCTGATCGCCATAAATGAGGCATCTGTCTAAATGATGAATTCTTATTAGACTTGGGTATTTTAAGACAGGACTAGTAATATCATATTGCCATAATTTATAAATTGATTATTGGGTTTCGTCATTCCACACAAATCCTTTTTGGATCCTTCAATAAGTGGAATAATGACTCAGAAATTCCGTTGAAATCCTTTAGGAATTGGCAATAGTAGCTGACCATCCCAAGACATACTTGGATTTCCTGAACGCTCTTTGGGATTGACATCCATTCAATGGTGTAATCTTCTGAGTCTGGGGTTGCAGCCCGCTAAAATCTATCAATAACCCCAAGTACTCAAGTTCTTTCTTGCAGAAAGGGTCATTTAGCTTAGCTTGATCTTCAAGTTTACCATCTCCAGGCGCTTAAACACTTCTACTAAGTGATAAAAGTGATCGGTGAAGGTCCTTCTGAATACGTTAATATCATCCATGTATACTAAAACGCAGGAAAAACTCAAATCACTTAAGATAGAATCCATTACTCTCTGGAATAACACCAGAGCGTTGCACAATCCCTGTGGAATTCTTGTCAGCTGGTATATTCCTTTGCAGTAATTATTGCACATATTTCTTGATCCTTCTTTGGCAAAACATCAGCTAAAATCATAAAATCAATATCATTGATGGAAAAGTACTTGGCATCACCTAGGCGATCGTGCATGTCATCAATCCTCTGCAGAAGATAGGAATCCTTATCAGTGATTTTATTTAAAAGGCAATAATTGATCACCACTCAATTTGATCCATTCTTCTTTTTTGCAATTAGGATCAGACTTGCCCATAAACTCAATAATGAAACGAGAAGCCCATGATCTACTAGCTTGCTGATTTCTTTGCTGACCACAGCTTCAGCAGCTCTAGACAGGCGGACAGGTCTCATTCATATGGGTGGATATTCCTCAGTGTCAACCTTAGGAATCACGTTTTTTATGCATTCAAGGGCATAGTCATTTTGGGAAAATATTTTTTGATACTTTTCGAACAATTGGAGCACATCTTCTTGCTGTCGCTCTGATGAATCAGCCAGCTGCTTTTGATTAACCAAAAAGTTGACACTTTTATCATCATCTGATAGTAATCCCATCTCAGTTAATGTTCTAAGATAATGAAATTTACTGATTTCAGCCATTTGTAAAATGCAGAAACAAGATGACTTGATTTTTCTCTATTTTCATCACTTTTTCTACCAGATTGGCCATTAGCACATTTATTTATCCGTGGCCCAGAAAACCATCCCTGATGCTACCCATGGATCAATCCTTGATTTATTTCATGAGCTGATGACATCTCCATATAATTGCTTCAGGATATAGAGCATTAATCCTGTGTCAACAATTAATTTTGTTCCTAGCGGAAAAATATATTGTATTCATTCTCAAGAGTATCCATGATTTTCCAGGATGTCCTTCAGCATTCACTCCATTTTTGTCCACTAAACATGTATTGGATGGGAATGATGCTGTCATTGCAAATCAAGTTTACAATATTTCTCTTCTTTGTCACTGGCAGTTCTCTTTTCTGCTGATATAACAAGGGCAGGATTTGGCCAAAATTTTCAGGGTATTTTCCTCAAAATCACATTTCACATCATACTTTCTCAGAAATTTCATCCTGATAAGTGTTGGCATTACAGTTTTCTAGAATGTCACCAAGGTCCAAAGGTGGCTCAATGCTGCAAATTTGTAAAATGTAGATAAGGAAATGGAAAGTGGTTAGATACCAAATATTTTATTAGATTAAAAGGTGTCAATATTTATAGGGTGAGTGAAGCACAGTGCCTCAAAAATTTGTCGCAGGCCCATCTATTCAGGATCTTTCTTGGTCTTCTGGATTGACCGCCTCATGGGCATCATCAATGTATTTCACCGCCCACCTGACCAAATCAGTGGAAACGCCGCCCCATATGACTCAGGAATTGGGGAAGAAAATCCTAAAGTCATTTTCATTTATTTAGGTTTCAGAGTCAACCTGTTATGGCTCAATTTGAAAGTGGGGAATTTGATATTTTCATTATCTCAAAACCCAACAACGCCCTCCTCAAGATCCTGTCAGAGAGGGGGTATATAGCCGAAGGAACTGGCCATGCACCCAATTGACCACAGTCCCATGGTTGACTTCACAATGGAGTACTCAAACTTCACTTTATATATGACTATAGGGTCCAGACCAAAGAACGTCTACCTTATTTTGTTGGCTTCCAGGTCAATAATGATAGAAGAGAACAAGATAACCTAATTAGAAAGTTGATAAGGAGGGTCAGACGAGATTAAATCGGGATGTCTCTCTTCCTGTAGTGGTGATAATGCCTTGTGCGGCTAGGGCTTGAAGCCAGACAATTTCTTTGGCTAAGGTCCTCATAGTTAATTTGGAGTTCTCAGTTGTGGAGGTCTCGAGCAATGGCTAGAAGCTACTTGGTAGCCAAGGTGCACGCCCATATAAGGCTTTAAATGGGGACATCTTAATGACTTGGTGGTAGCTTACCCATTAGGCAAGCAAAGCATTGGGTAGATAGTGGTTTTAACGGGCAAAATCTGAGGCGGCCAACTTTTGTAAAATGGGGATAAGAGTTTCATTAGCATGTTCTACCACCCCATTAGTAGATGTGTGGTAAGGGGCACGAAACTTTGGGTAGTGCCAAATAGTGAGGTAAGTTCTTGTACTATCTGTTAAGTGAAGTTCAACCTGTTGTCCAAAAGTAAAGTTTGGGGGCACCCATGCTGGATGAAATCAAAACAAACAAGGAAGAGAGCTGTGGCTTTGGCATTGGAAGCTGGTACTGAAAACGCTTCAACCAACTTAGTTAATTGGTCCATGGCTAGGATAATCAACTTATGGCCATGCAACCCAGTGGGAAGATGCCTGTAAGTCTTGGAGAACGTCCCTGGCATTGATTGGGACATTTTCCTGTTTCTGAGCAAGAAGGTACTGATGAGGATGGCTGTACCTCTCATCACTCAGGGCGATCTCTACCACGTGGTAGACAAGCGCTGGGTAAAAGCTCTTCCACTTCAGATCCCTCCTCCAGTACCCACACTTACCTTGGAAGAACTGTTACAGGGAATCAGTGAAATCTGCGCTGAGATCACCAAAATGAAATCAATCAGAACAACATTGAGTTCCAGTCAGGCTGATGTTTAAATTTTAAATGGTCAAAAAGGAATGAAGACTGACCTATAATCTGGAATGGCTGATGGTCTTGATTTGGTTAACACTATTATTGAGAAAATCCCCTCCCAAAATCGTCGGGGATCATCCCTGATGGGCAGGTAACATCATTGGGCACCATTGATGAGGGTTTGAAAGCTCCCTGCTGACAAATCAGGTTTGCGCCTGAAGCAAAATTCTGACTGAATGAATGGCCCAGCAACTGGGCACGGGCAGGTTGGACGTCCTGAACCTGTTCCCAACCAAATGGGTCTGCCCCTATGTGGGGTGGCCTTGGGGATTCCCGCTGCTAATCAGGCTAAACACCATTGTGCCAACTGTCAGAAACATGTCCAAGCCTCAGTTCAGACGTTCGAGGTCAAACCAATAGTGACTCAGCCCGCCACTAAATTCTTTGATGTCAATTCTCAGTTAACTTACTGTTCCCTATTCCTAAACAATTTGTCGGTTAGGTCAAACTTGGGGACCCAATCCCAGCTTGATTCCCTCTAAATCACCCACTATTTAATCAGTCACATTGCACTGAGAAGTTTGTTGGTCAATTTTTTTTCCTAACATTTCCATTAAAAAATCCTTTCCTAAAATTTTATTTTCATGCTGAAAATTAAACCGCTTTTTTCACTGACCCTCACGTAACCTTGGGGTTAACGGCCATACTTATCTGGTATTTTATTATGTGCTTGTATGAGATTCCAGTTATCAGCAGTCCTTGGTGAGATTCCTTTCCAGTTCCATATCCGTCAAATCAGCAGCAGTGCCAGTGACATTCTGGTTTGTCATTTGGGTGCTCTGGCATCTGGGCTGGCAGGCCAGTCTTATTCTTACTTGCTGTTTGCCTGACATAATCGACCAACTTTTATCTTTAACCATTTCCGCCTTTCTCATAGATATTGACAAAGCAATGGCCCCTCCTTTTCAACTGAACCAGGTTTGAAGAAGATTTTCTCTGTCCACAATAGTCCAGTTCCACTCAAAGCTTAAAACCCATAACCCATAGTTGCTGCGGCTATTCTGCCCAAATCAGTAGGATCTGAAATGCCAACTTGCAACGAGTTTACCCCCACAAGAGCCCAGCGATTTCTCCTGATCCCACTACCATATCTTTGGTATCACTGGATTCATCCACAACTACTAATAAAGAGAACTCAGCTTACTTCTTATTACCCATGAATAATAGTTTTGGGTTTCATCACGTCTCTCCTTTGAGGCCCTGGTGGACACCTGAGCCACAGGTAATTTTATGGGTGTAGAACTGGCCCAGCAATTGGAACTTGCCCTGGATGCAGGCCCTTCAGTGATGGTTGTGCCGTCAGCCTCCCAAACCTCATACCTGATTCGCCGACCAATCACATTTTCAATACACCAGTTCAGCTTCTATGACTGCTTTTCTGCTATGCAAAACTTGGTGTTTCTGGTGATCTTAGGAGTGGGATGGTGGCGCTGGCAACATGTCAAGATCCACCTGGAGTCTAACATGCTGTTGTTCATTAATGATCAACTGGAGTGTGAATTTCCCCTAATTGACACTCTTAAGAAAGCTCAAGGTTGCAGTTCTATAACGTCCCTCGTCTCTCCTACAGGCATATCATCCAATTTTCCAGAAAGTTTAATGCGCTATAAAAGCTTTTTCTAACTCTGAAAAGATTAATCATCTGCCTCCCCACATTAGATTTGAATGTGGATTTTGTATGACGGTGGAGTTGGTGAATATAAACTGCCCATTGTATCCCCACACAGCAGAGGAGGAGGCTGCGCTCAACACTTGGTTAGATGATATGTTGAAAAAAGGGTGGTTGTTCAAGGAATACTCACCAGTCACATCTCCCATCGCCTTTGCTAAAAAAGCTGATGATTCTCTCCGTCCCTGCATGGACTATGGTCACTTAAATAAAATCACAGTTTCCAGTCCCTACCCCTTGTATTGAGAACAGACGATAAGCCAAGCAATCTCCAAATCTTGGGTGTTTTCCAAGCTGGATCTCGTCAATGCTTTTAACCAAATTCAGGTAATGAAAGGACAAGAATGGTTAACAGCGATCTGGACAAAGCAAGAAATTTTCCAATTTTGCATAATTCCCTTTAGGCTGAAGAATGCTCCTGCTATGTTCCAATGTATGATCAACAATGTACTGGGTGACTTAGGTTTACCTGCAAAGTTGCATTTATCAATGAAATTCTGGCTCACTCCCCGACTCCTGAGCAACACGCTACTGATTTGGAAGCAGTGGTGGCCATCTTGCATAAGGAGGGCTTGTTTGTCAAGTCTTCCAAGTGCAAGTTCTATAAGGAGGAGGTTACCTTCCTTGGGAACCTCATCCTTAAAGATGGTTACATGATCTCACCTAATAATCTGGATGCTATCCGAGAATGGCCAACCCAACTACCCAGAAAAACTATGGAGTTTCTTGGGAACCATCATTTTCTTAAAAAAATTTCCCTGGCCCTTTCCCAGCTTGCCTCCTCGCTCCACCCCTTACAGGGAAAAATGTACCATTCCGTTGGACGCCTGAATGTTAACAGGCGTTCAAATCAATTAAAGAGATGTTCAAGTATCCTCCCATTTTGAAGCATGCTGATCCCACCAAGCTGTATATTGTTGCATGCAATGCTTTGTAAGTAGGAGTGGGGCGGTGTTGCTCCAGGAGCAATATGGCTTGGAACACCTGGTCACCTACTTTTCCCAAAAGTCACCTCTCACAGAGCAGTCTTGGGCCATTTATGACAAGGAGATGGCAGCCGTTGCATGGGCATTAACTCATTAGTGGTATCTGTTATAGGGTGCTCAGCATAAGTTTATGGTATGCACGGACCACCATGATCTCTTGTACTTTAGTAAACCCCAAAATTGGCACATCAGCAAGCCTGAACCTATTGGGACTTGTGCAGTTTTAATTTCAAGTATGAATTCATTAAAGGTGTACTCAACGTGCTTCCTGATTTTCTCAGCCGCAGCCCTGTCCACTGTTCCGCGGATCTGGAGGATGTGGATCTCATTACTGTGATTCCTGCTGTCAAAATCCTGTCGAATGTCCCCCCTGTTGTTTCCTCCGTCGCTCTGGCCCCTGACGCCCTATTAGTTGCTCAGGTCTTAGCCAGTCAAATGGCCTGCCAGGAGGGCGTGGAGTTGGTCGAGCAGTTATTTCACCAGAAGCATAGATACTCCCTATATTCATTGGAGGCGGGTCTTTTTATTTTTGGTCACGCGTTTGGGTTCCTCCCTCCTTCAGAACTGAGGTATTTGTGCACATCATGATCCCCCACAGTCGGCCATCCTGGTGAAAGGAAATGCATCAACTTGATCAAACGGACCTACAATTGGGCAGGTTTGACAATTGAAGTTCCAGTCTGGATCGCCAATTGGTTACTTGTGCTCAGCATAAGTCAGACTGCTTTGGTAAAGACGGTATCTTACACCCCTTACAGCAGGCAGAGGGTCCGTGGACGTCAGTGTCTGTGGACTTTATTGTCAAAATCCCCTACTATAACAGTATCACATCAGGTGGTGGTGGATTGTTTCACTAAATTTTCCCTCTCTTTATTCCTTGCACTTCCACAATTACGTCAGAAGAGACTGCCCGTCTTTCTGTCCATCATATGTTCTTGATGTTTGGTCTCCCACAGGAGATTATTGGTGACCGTGGTTCCCAGTTCACAGCACAGACTTGGAGTGAACTTCTATTTATCCTGAAAATATCCCCCTGCCATTCCACAGCGTACCATCCCCAGTCCAATGGAAAGACTGAGCGAGTTAACCAAGTACTCAAACAGTACCTTCGTTGCTATGCTGCTGCTGCACAGGACACCTGGCCAATGACCTTCCCTCTCTCAATTCGCTTATAACAATGGAACCCATACGTCTATGGGGTTTTCTCCCTACAAAGCGACGTTAGCTATAATCCTTCATTTTCAGTCAGCCCTTGCTTGCGACCCAAGGTCCAAGCCACCACGGATCATGCTGAATATATTAAGACAACTCAATCCTTGGTGCGGGAACACCTCACTAAAGCCATTGAAGACTACAAGTGGTTTGCAGACCATAAGCAGCTCCCAGGTCACGATATATCAGTGGGATCCTATGTTATGCTCAATACCCGCCATTTGCAAATGAAAGTCCCCTCCCATAAGTTCGTGAGTAAGTGTTGGGTCCCATTTGGTAGAGGAAGTCTTGGACAATGTTGCGTTCCAGTTAAAGCTTCCAGCTCACTGGAAACAGCACCCCGGCTTCCACGTTTCCCAGTTGTCACCCTTTAAGGGCACAGTTCCCATGGATCCTGAGCTGATAATTATTGAAAATGTGGAAGAAGCTGAGGTGGAGAATATTCTAGCTTCCCGCAAGTTCTGACAGTCCATTCAATATCAAGTGGTCTGGAAAGGGTATCCAACATATGAGAACAGTTGGGTCAAGGCGAGCAATTATGCAAACTATATAGAATTGATTGATGCATTTCACAAATCCCATCCCAATGCTCCCCGTCCTCCCCAAAAAGTCACGATGATTATGGAGATCAAAAAATCCAAGGCGCACAAGAACGTGGCTCTTGTGCAGTTCCCCGGTGGTAAGGTCCTCCCCTTGGAAAAATGAAAGGGTAATGTAAGTCCCAGAGAACATTCCCTGGGCGTTGATTGGGCCATTTTCCCATTTCCAAACAAGAAGGTACTAAAGAGGATGGCTGAACCTCTCATCACTCAGAACAATCTCGCCCACGTGGTAGACAAGCTCTGGGTAACAGCTCTTCCACTTTGGATCCCTACTACGGTACCCACACTTACCTCATCAGAACGGTTATGAGGAATCAGTGAGATCTGTGCTGAGATTGCTGAAATGAAATTGGTTGGATTAACATTGAGTGGCAGTCAGGCCAATGTTTGAATTTTAAATGGTCAAAAAGGAATGAAGACTGACCTATCATCCATAATGGCTGATGGTCTCAATTTGGTTAACACTACAATCAAGAAAATTCCCCTCCCAATATTGTCAGGGATCATCCCTGACAGGCAGGTAACAGCATTGGGCACCATCGATGAGGGTTCAAAGCTCCCTGCCAACAAATTGGGCATTGCACCTGAAGCAACAATTCTGACCAAACAAATGACCTAGCGACCGGGCATGGGCGGGTTGGACTTCCTGAACCCATTCCCAACCAAATGGGTCTGCCCCTACATGGGGTGGCCTTGGGGGATTCCCGCTGCTTGTTAGGCTAAATACTGTCACACCAACTGTCAGAAACGTTTCTAAGCCTTGGTTTGGACGTTTGAGGTCAAACCATTAGTGACTTGGCCCATTGCTGAATTCTTTGATGTCAGTTCTCAGTTAACTTATCTGTTCCCCATTCCCAAACAATTCGCCAGTTAGGTTGAGCTTGAGGGACCCAATCCTGGATCAGTTCCTCTCTAAATCACCCACTATTTAATCAGTCGCATTGCACTGACAAAATTGTTGGTCATTTTTTCTTTCCTAACTTTTCCATATAAAAATCCTTTCCTAAAATTTTATTTTCATACCAAAAATTAAACGCCTTTTCCAATGACCCTCACATACCCCTCAGGGTTAAGGGACGTACTCATCTGGTATTTTATTATGTACCTGTATGAGATTATGTCTCTACAACAGTAACTTGGTGAGATTCCTTTCCATTTCTATATCCATCAAATCAGCAGCAGTGCCAGTGGCATTCAGGTTTGTCATTCAGGTGCTATGGCATATGGGCTGGCAGGCCAGTATAATTTTTACTAGCTTTTTGCCTGACAAGGCTCCACCATATCAATGCTAACTAAATTGAAGGGCCCAGTTGGGGCGACAAACAAGTGTTAGAATTGAGGATTATCTTGGTCTTAAGATTGGCAGGTCATACATGCCTCCAAGACCTCTTGGATAGTATATACCATTTGGTCCTAGTAGCATTGTGACTTCAATTTTTAGTCTTCTTAACGGCCCCACGTGCCACAGTAGAATGTCCCTCTAGAATAACATCAGTTCAGGAAGAGGGGCGGACATAAAGGAGCCACTTCTTATTGACCTTCTTGTAGAGCAGCCCATTCTTAATTTGTGTTTCCTGAGTCATCCTTTGGTGTTCAGCTTGGATCTCAGAAGGTTTAATTTCCCACTGCTCAGGCTGACCTATTAAATTGTACAACCATTCCTCCTCGAGGGTCAAAGCTTCTAACACTGGCATACTGGAGAGGCTGTCAGCATTTTGATGAATTAAGCCTGAGCGATGGACAATGGTAAAAACATAGCTTTATAGTTGTAAAGACCACCTGGCTAGTAAGCCATTCAGGTCCTTCATTTGCTGGAGCCACTGGAGTTAGGAGTGGTCTGTAACAATAATAAAGTGAGTACCATAGAGATAAGGCTATAATATATTTGATGGCTAGCAAGACAGCCAGGCACTCCCTCTTGGTAACGCTGTAGTTCCATCAGCTTTACTCAAAATTTTACTAAAATAGGCCACGGTATGTTCAACTTGGTTCTCATCATGTTGGGCTAGGATAGTCCTAACGGCAAGTCACTTGCATCCATAAACAACAAGAAGGGTTGGTCAAAGTGTGGATGGTCTAGAATAGGTTTAGTACATAGAGCAGTTCTCAAGGCATTAAAATTTTGTTCTTGTTCAGGCTGACATTTGATTGGCACATTCTTCTGCAGGAGGTAGAACAGTGTCTGGGTTAAGTCAGCAAACCGGGGGATAGACTGATGATAATAGCCCACCATGCCTATGAAAACCTGGATATCCCTTAAGCTTTGAGGGCGTGGCATTCTCTCTAAGGCGTTGACCTTGTGTTGAGATTTTTGCCTTATTCAGCCAGCTAGATTACCAGAGATCACTAGGGGGTAATTCCCTAATGCGAGGTTAATTGGAAATCAGTTGGCCCTGATTTTGGGGTAACTATGTTTGGGAGATTTTAGGCTATTCACCTGGTCAGATCCAATGAGGATCGATCTGGACAAATGCTTAAGCTCTCGTTGGGCAAAGTTGCTGACGAGATAGGGTCATCTTATAGTTGATTGACTATCAGGTGTACCAATTGGGATTGGTCAGGTTTCATCACCAACTGATTGGGAATTTAAGGAGTAAGTTACAAATTAAGTGATGCCGCCTGCAACTAGCAAATCAATCATTTGGTTTGTGACCTGCCTTAATGGAAAACAAGTCCCATTACCTAAGCAGGCCACTTACCAAATATGATTGATTGCTTGAATCAAGAGAAAATGTTGATGACATGTTTTCTGACCCTTTCTATTTTAGTCTAAAGGATAACCAATGACAGAATTTTATCCAGGATGGGGAAGACCATCGCTGCTGAGATGGGGATGGGTGATTCAATGGCAACGGCTGCCATTTCATTGAAGAGGTGTCAACCAAGGGTTGAGCGCCAAATCCCCCACTATAGATTCCCTAGAATTCACCAATAAATATAAGAAGTTTTTATCTGATATATAGTTCTAAGTAGTATACTTTATCAGCTTTCAATTGTTCTATTCTTTCTCAGAGATATTATTGCTGCATGCAATAATTGGAAGACTCTTTAAGGAAAAGAGTAAGGATCTGAGTGGAGATCCAGAGAATAAGTGGAAACAAATCGGGGATTGCTGCCAACTGCATGCCAAACCAGAGAAACCATCAACGGGAATCTAATAGAAGATTGGGTTAGGTGTTATGAGGGAACGAATCCTTATTTTGAGACATCACAAGTATTTTGAGTGGAATTCTGGATGAGCGTTGGGTTGAGATCTAGGACTCCCATTCAACTAAAGATAATAGTTATAATACTATTATCAACCAGTTATATCAACTATCATACAATGCGGACAAATTACACAAAAACAAAAACTGTGCATTAAATAAGTTTATATGGGCTGTTGGCCAAAAATAAACAACTCTATAAATTTTTACACCTTGTCCAGTATAAGCTGGATGTCATCCTTGGAAACTTTGTGTCCCATGAACTCTAGTTCAAATGGGAATAAAGCGCACTTCAAAGGTTTAAGCTTTTTGAAAGCCTTCCATAGCTGATTGAAGACTTCCCTGAGATGCTCAATGTGCCCATTAAGGTTTTTGAGAATACAGTAATGTCATCTAGGTATAAGAGGACGCATGAAAGCTTCAAGTCCCCAAGGATCTGTCCATGGCACATTGGAAAGTGGCCGTGGCGTTACAAAGGCCCTGGGGCATCCTTATGGGTCAAATATTCCTTCATTGGCTATGAGAGCGCACTTAGCTCAATCTTCAGGAGTGAGCTTAACTTTCCAATACCAACTAGCAAGGTCCATGGCGGAAAAGTACTGAGATCCAGCAAGCAGATGAAGGGAATTGTCAATTTGGGGCAGAGGATAACTGTACTTCTTGGTGATGGAGTTAAGTCATTGGTAGTCCATCACCACCTGGTGGCTGCCATTTTTCTTCAAAACTAGCAGAAGAGGAGAGGCCCAAGGGCTTCACGATGGTACCAGGAGTCCAGCGTCAAGTAGCTGTTTGAGTTCCACTGCCATCTGGGCTTCTTCAATATTACTTTTTTGGTAAGATTGGGACTGGAAGGGTGGAGCGTCCCCAGTTTCCACATGATGTAGAATCCGTTCATTCTTCCAAAGTTGTAGGTTGAGGCCAAAGACAGATCCCAATACTCCTCCAACAACTCTCAAACTTTATGTTGTTGGTCATCTGAGAGGTCCTTGCTGATATTGGTGTTGACCAGGCTGAATGATGGAGGTGTCTCCAAGCTGAAATCTTTTAAGTCCCCAAAGCTTTGGACATCAGCAATAGCCTCCACCTGTAGAAGGCGGACATATGCGGCAGGACTGTTTGGACCTACTATTTTGGATTTATCAGTAAGGTTGGCCAACAACACTGATATAGATCCGGCGTAAGCTGGATCTAGGATCCCCAGGCAAGCTAGAACCTCTCTCATGGATGGGTTATCTAGGCATCAGATTTTCAATAGTTATCCCAAGGGGATGTTGACATGGACCTGGGTGTCGGCAATGACTTGGGACTTTGGAGGCATGTTAGTTGCCCTAGGTAAGTAAATCGGCATGACTTCTTGTCCATCAACAGCAGGGGGGCAGTTTGACTTGGGAGCCCATAATGTGATATTTAAGCCGATCAATTTGGCCTTCACTCTAGTAAACAGGCTCAGACTTTGACCTTGGGTTTAGAATCATAAGGGTCATAAAGATCAGAGGGGCCCAATGCCCTAGTAGGGATAGAAATTCGCTATCATAATGGGATACTGCCGAATAGTCTCAAAGAAATTGAGTCCCAAGGAGCAGGTCATAGCTAGGGTTATCTAGAGCAACAGCGGGGGTGTTTACAGCAAGCTTTCCAAAATGTAACGATAGAGAGGAATGAGCTCCTATAGATCAGGTACTTGGGGCCTGCCGTGCCATACTCCATATAGTGTGGCATATCTGGAGCGATCTTGACGCACTTCATTAACTTGGATGATATGACATTCATGGGGGAGTCACTGTCGACTATGACAAGGACTGGTATTTTATAAAATTGGACTGAAACCTGGGCAACCAGACTTCAAACTGAGGAACCAGCGTGAGGAACATGGGGGAGCAATCGTAAGAAGAGCAAGCAGTATCAACTTCTTTATTATCATTGGATATCAAAACTTTTTCTCCAGATGTGGTAGCTAAGGTTTGGTCAGGGTTATGGAGGATCCTTGAGGCTGGGTAGAGATGTCAACATGAAGCACCTCATCCTTCATGATGACGACCCTTTTCCTGCCTCCTTGGAAAGTTGTTTCCAGCAGGTGTTGCACTTTGTCTTGAACCGTTACAATAAGTGCATTGAGGTCGAGGATTTTTTCTGGTTTTCAATCACATGGACTCTAGGACGATTAGAGGGTCCTGTAAATGTGGCTGAAAGTGTAGAGTCAACGCTGGGATCTCGTTAAATGCTTCCTTGATTTTCCAGATACAGGAAAACCCATTCTTCTGCCCAATAATATGCATTTGAACCTCAGGGTAGGATTCCAACACAGAAATAATGATGGTAACAGCATCATCCAGAGTGATACAATTTGTAGTGAATAAGGGTTGTTCTTGGGCATAAAAACGGCTGGCAAACTTCATGGGGCTTTCTCCTTTATTTAGTTGGATACCTATGAACGCTTGTTTATGGTTGGCCAGGTTTAATTGCCGTCAAACTCTTGGATTAAGGTGGTATGGACCTGTTCCAAAGTGGTGCACTCCTTCAAATAGGGGAACATGATCTCCTGGGATGTGCTATCTAGGCAGGAGTGGATATGCTTTACCTTCTGCTGATCGGTGGCCTCCTCCATAGAGCTCTCATATGCATAAAGGAAGGAGGCAATGCTCTACTGGCCAGGGGTGAACCTTTCTTTAAAACTAGGTTTAAAGTTAGCGACAAGCGGAATGGAAAGGGTGTTAACAACAGGGATGGCCCTGGCTCCAAGGATCTCAAGTTCCGCTTGGTTGCGGGGCTCTGCTGGCCTAGCCATGATTGTAGGTCCTCAAAATCTTGGATATAACCCAATTTTGGTTGAGGGAGGAAACGGAAGCCTAATTTGCAAGTTGCTCCTTCAGGGATTGAATGTTGGTGCCCTGAAGGCGAAACTGGCTCTTGAGGGTGTTCAAATGGGTTTCCAACCCTCATCAAATTTTATTTAAGCTGAGAGATGCAAGTATCAGTAAGTTTGGTGAAAGCACTTAGGTTGCCCATTTCATCCAAAAGGGCGTCAAAGAAGACCCTAGGGTCAAGGGGGACTCCATCAACTCAGAGTTTGCAACCCTGAGCTACATTTTGAATTTGATTGCATAGGGCAGCCAAGGCTGTTATCACATCCTTCTGCCATGGGTCCTCAGGGCCATCAGAGGTGGGAGCTGAGGGACATGGGGGCCTGGGAGGTCCACAGAGACCCTCTGGTCCTTCGGGTCCTACACGCCCTTTGGGGCCTTCAGGCCCCCTAGGACCTTCAGGACCTTCACTTCTGGAGGAGTAGTCGTGAGAGTCCTGCTCCCAATAGTGTTGGTAGAGGGCTCATACCAAATCCTCAACTTAGTAGAGGCGCTGATTTCAAGTTGCCTCAAGAAGTTGGACGTTTTGACGCAGCTGGTCCTCAAGATAGCCAGAATCCCCGCCATCTAACACCACAATTTGGTCACAGATCTCGTTGATCAGCTGTTGATTATTAATAATGGCCTCACAGTTGTTGTGAATAAAGTAGAAGGCTGCATTATAAAAAATTGGCGATGAAAGTGTGCAAGGCCTGGGTGAGCCCCAGTTGTTGGGAGACCTCTTGATGGTGCAACCCAACTAGTTGGAGTAGGTGGTGAATAGATGGGTGAGAAAAGTTGCAAAAGTAGCATTTGGGACCCAGTGCAAGTTCTCCTGCCAGCAGTTGGGCTGAGTCATAGAGGTCCCACATGTGATAGGGGATGGAAGAGGCATAAAAATGGCTGGAGCAGCCCCCCATGGAGTATATGTCATTTATAAATTGTTGGACAACATTATTCTGGTTCTCATACTGAAGTTGGTACTGACTTCCATCAATAGATGGAAGTGAGAACTGGAATGAAGCCTGGTTTTAAACCTTTCAGGTTGCACAGGTGGTATCTCGCATCGCAAGGTACTAACCCATTAAACACTTCTTGACTGACCAGCGGATTGGTCTTCAAGGCTGCTAGTATTTTCCCATTGTTTATAGTAGACGTTTTCACTTAGGACAGCTTGAAGCCCCATGTAGTGAGCACCACGTTTGTTGGCTTTACAGTTCTCTAGAATTTCGCCAAGGTCTGAAGGTGGCTTGAAGCTGCAAATTTGCAAAAGGGTCATTAGTGAAACGGAAAAGTGGTTAGGATAACATATATTTCATTAGATTAAAAGGTGTTAATATTTATAGGGTGAGTGGGGACACAGTGCCTCAAGGATCGTCATGGCCCCATCCATTCTGGATCTTTCCTGGTGTTAATTTCTTGGCGTCTAGGTCCGCTGTCGCTGAGTTGGATTTGCACAGGGTATAGCCACTGAGCAACCCAATCAAATGATATGAGGATCGCTGAATCTTATAATAAGGCTAAATAAAATATATGGAGCTATTGACCCTTATTTCTTTCTTTATTTTTAGATATCTCGCAGACCATTCTGCGCTTCTCTTCCCCCATAAAAGACTATTCCCTCTGTAATCTTCCATCAGTCTCTTTATACCTCAGTTTCCCCAGCCAGATGCATCCTCAGCTTGGTATCTTTTATTCTTCTTCCTTATTCAAGTTGCTCTCGTTCATATCAAATCTTGGCGTGATTCCTCTCAATTCGCCAAATGTTCTCATTTCGCTCGATTATAATTTGTGTATCCCCTTTTTGTAAATCTAGAGACTCATCTCAATTCCCCTGTGATCCGCTATATGGGTAGCATATTATCCAGTCATATCAACTTCCTGACATTACCCCAACTTTGACTGGACGATATGCTCTTACTGTTTGTATGCTCTAAGGAACTTAGCATGGACTCAGT
>JAKSZP010019217.1:0-27589 GCA_022478985.1 Massospora cicadina
GCAGAGCCTGGAACAGACTGGCATAAGCAATGCGTATACCTCGAGGGATGTCACCTCATTTGTAGGGGTTAATGTAACCATTTTGGTGGAAAATATCTCCAATAAGTATCCTCAGGTTGGCAATGGCAATTCCTCCTTTTTGAGCAACACAAAGCCCTTGGACGTACATGTAATAAACACTGATGGTTCTTCTTACTTAGAATGCACTTAATGCGACGTTTTCATTCAAAACACAAAAATACGCACTATCATAGACATGGGAGCCCCTGTGAACATAGCCTCTACCATGTTGGTGGCTAAGCTTCTGTTGAAACTGGATGTGGACCATCGAGTACTATATGAGACTTCAGGGACGCACAGCACTGTTTCAGAAGGAGCATATAGTTCGTTGCCTTTATGATTTGTATCAGCTTGGGCTTCCATTCCAGAAGTGGTTTTGCCAAATAACAAATAAGTAATGTTGATTGGTGCAGCATTTATGAGAAAATTTGGTGCTGTGATAAATATGGCAGAGGAAACTCCTAATATTTTAGGACAACAGATCCCCGTATATTTTACCTCTTGTGGAACCCCAACAGATCTGTTCCGCTCTAGTTAAATTAATCTAGTATACAGCAACGGAGTGATTACTGTTCATTATTGATAAATGAAGTGGTGAACCAGGGCCCTCCCCAATCAGATTTATGAGTACAAAGGGATTCCGATTCGGGCAGCAAGTGCTTTGAGCCTACCATCTGGACACCAGTGTATAGTAGGGACTGAGCTTGAGATCGATGTCCTTAAAGGGCTTTATGGGGAAATTATGGCGCCTCACCAGCACACACAGCTTAAACCACATGTGGCTCCAGGGCTAATGCTACCTGGGAATGAGGAGGTGAGAGTGCTGCTAGCAAATTTACAGAAAGAAACAACAACGATCCAGAAGAAAAAAAGTGGTGGCTTACTTACACTTAGCTCTATAGAAAAAGTTCGCCATGTACATGATTTTGGCTCATGGGAGGATCTTGGACAACTGACATGCTCATTGTTCAGCGTATTGACTGTTTTTCCGCGGGAAGCACTTACTTGATTATTGGCGGAACAGCAAGATAAGGCTATGGCGTTATTTAAAAAGTATTGAGACACTTTTGCACACGATGATCATGATTTGGGGTGCGCTCAAGGGGTGGTACATTGGATAGATATGAGGGATCACCCTCCCATTTGATCGCGACCTATTAGATGATCATAAGTGGTGGAAGAGGTTGTCTCTGATGAGATGGATAAACTTATCATTCAAGGAATGCTAGAGCTGTCAAACAGTCCATGGTCATCACCTGTGCTCATTGTAAAGAAAAAAATATGGCTCAAATCAAGTGATTATTGACTACCGCAAACTCAATAACATAAAAAAAGGACTCCTACCCTATTCCGCAGATTGACAATGCGTTGGACTGATTAGGAGGGGGAAATTATTTTTCTGCCATGGTTCTGATCTCAGGGTACTGGCAGATCTATTTGCCATTAGCGGATCGGGATAAATGTGCTATCATCACTTTGAGAGGGTTAATTCAGCTGACTCGCATGCCACAAGGGTTGTGCAATGCCTTTGCTACGTTCCAGAATGCCATTTATATGATGTTAGGTGATTTAAAGCTGTCCTGCATCTTAGTTTACCTTGATGATATCAATGTTTTCTCACGGATGTTTACATAGCACCTCGCTCACTTGGAACAAGTGTTCCACCGCCTTGCTACCGCTAATACTAAAATTAAGCCTCAGAAGTGGCATCTCTTAAAAGAATAATTAGAATACATTGGGTTTGTTGTGGATTCAAATGGGCTTAAACTGAAGCTGACTAAGGTGGAAGCAATAAGCAAGATGACTCGCCCAGGTAATAAGTGGGATATTTAAGTGTTTTTAAGGATGGTTGGGTACTACCGTGTGGTTCATTACCAATTTCAGCTGCATTGGGGCCCCCTTTTGAAGTTGTTAAAGAATATACTTCTTTTGATTGGATGGAACGATGCCAGAACGCTTTTGACATGTTGAAAACCACGTTAGCAAGCACCTCCATTTTGCAATATCCCAACTTCAACAAACAGTTCATAATTCAAATGGATGCATCCTACTCTGCTATAGGGGCAGTATTATCCCAGAAGGATTACAATGGCATGGAGCATCCTGTCGCATTCTGTAGTCAGAGCTTAAAATATAACAAACAAAACTACACCATGACTGAGTGGGAGTGTTTAGTGGTGATCTATGCTTACAAACAGTTCTGGGTATATCTCCATGGGGGTAAGATTCCAAGTAGTGACAGATCACGCTTCCTTGCATTGACTACAGAATCTGCATGAACCAGAAGGGCAGCTCGCACGTTGGGCTCTGAAGCTCCAGGCGTATGATTTCAAGATTATACACCTTCGAGGAGCAAAACTTCAAAATGCGGCTTGTCTTTCTCAGCTGCCAACCGTCACTATCACGGCGGATTTAGCTGACATAATGTGTGAAAAGATGGTGGCGAACATATACCAGGATGAGCCGCCGCAGGTGATCAATGTATTAGATGGGCTCAAGGAGGATACTTTTCTATGAGAGGGGAAACTATATAAGCAGATTGGAGACTTGATGCTGAGTTTTTTAAAAACCTTTGGCTAGACCCATGATTATTATGGATGCTCATCGGGCTGTAGGTCATGGAGGATTTTCGGAAAATGCTGGAGTTTTTGCGACCCTTGATACTAATGGGAGAGCATGCATTATGACATATTAGAAATTGTTATTTGTTGCCATCAGTGTCAAGTGATAAACCCTTCCACAAGAAGACCACACACCAGATGGTTAAACCCTGGTTCGCCTGGCACACCGTTTCCATTGATGTAGTGGGACCTCTGACAGCTGGCCCCAATCAATCCAAGTATATAATCATCGCCATTGATCATTTGACCCAATGGGTGGAGGCCAGGGCCATCAATGACTTGGGCGTGGTCACCACTGCCAACTTTATTATGTAGTGTGTTATACAGCGACACAGCTGCTACAGTTTATTCTAACGGACAACGGAACCAATTTCACTTTGCACATCCTACCAAAGTTGAACAAGTTGATGGCAATCCGCGGGGTTTTGACCACCCCCTACAATCCAGAATCAAATGGAATGGTGCAGTGGGTCAACGGAACCCTAGTAAACATACTCCTTAAATTGGTAAAGGATTGACCCTCGGAATGGAGTGCCCTTCTGCCTACAGCTGTGTTCACATATAATATCAGCTATCATTTGTCCACTTGTAAGAGCCCGTTACAACTGCTTTATGATTGACATCCAGCTCTGCCCGCCTTGCTTTATTCATGTGTAGAGGACACTGGTGTTGTAACCCTCAGCAATATTTGAAAACTCTTATGGATACATTAATCAAGCTGCAAATGGAAGCCTACTCAACCAATTTGGCCAAGAACATTTTCAATCAGGCAGCCAATCATAAGAGATGGAGTGGACTTCTGCTGTTCGCTGTAGGGGACCATGTTTTATTCCACGACCAGCATGGATTTGGGTGGAAAAACAAGCTCTCTAACATCTAGGCCGGGCCTTTCAAGATAATTGAGAAGACCAACATGGATGTCTACACTATCAAGGAACCTGTGGGGGGTCAGGTTATCAACTGAGTTCATGCAAAGTTCCTCCAAGCATATAAACAGTAATAGCCTATTTTCCAGTCAAAGGGGGGTAATGTTGGGAATATTCATATGACTGGACGATATGCTACCCATACTGGTGGATCAGAGGGAAAATCAAGATGAGTCTCGAGATTTATGGAAAAGGTATACGAATTATAATCAATCAAAATGATGACCATTCAGCAAATCAAGGGGAGTTACGCCGATATTTGATATAAATGAGAACTTCTAGAAATGGAAAGACGAATAGAAGACTACCAAGCCAAGGATGCATCCATCTTGGGGAATTGAGATATAAAAAGTCACATGGAGGATTGGAAGGAGGGTCTTTCTCCGTGATTAGGTGGTTGCAGATAAGTCTGCGATTTATATTAAATAATAAAGGTCAAAATAAGGGACAATAGCTCCATATAAAAAGTTTATCAAGTTTTATTAAAGTCAGCGAACTTCATATTGTCCAATTTGGTTGCTCAGTGGCTAATACCCTGTGCAAACTGACTCAGCGGAATCAAGCCTATACGCTGAGAAATAACACCAGGTCAGGTGCCAACTTAATTTTTTTGATGAGCTTTGAAAAGACCACGTTCACTGGAGCACCCAAGTCAAGGATGACTAGAACGTGCGCTCTATTAATTACAACCTCTAACTTAGTTATTCTGCTACCGAAAGTAGGGGGGAGGGCGAGAACACCTTCAAATGGAGAGTGGCTTGGCGTTGAGCCATCGCAGGGTATTTATCTTTAATATTTTAGATGGTATGAACCTGCTGGGAGGATTAGATCACTGTCATAATAAGCTGGTCAGCATCACAAGTATTAATGGTCACCTCTGAAAACCTCAACAAACGTTTAAGATATTTCCTTCGTGGTATCATGGCTATCTCAATTTTTCAGGCCTCAACTTATCCGGAATATGCACTTCCATGGCTCCCAAGACATAACAACCTGCATCTTTACCACCCCCTTCAGAATCATCATTAGAGGGATTGTCAATGCTTCTTGACGAGTTACTAATAGAGGGCTGAGAAACCGGCTTAATCTCCTCACAGGAAGGCTATTTTCGCTCATCTACTCTTTTGACTTTTGAAAGAGCATTGTAGCTGCACCAACTTTTTGGGGGTTGCTTTGAAAATGTAATGGCTTTGACTTTTGCCAAAGAAGTGACCAGCTTGGGAGGCCCCATGACTGCAGTTTTTTGAACTAGGGGCAGCCTGAGTTGAGCTGAGGAGGATTGAGGCAGCGGCTTAGATGGATGCGATACTTTATCCACCTTAGTAGAGCACTTAGCAAGAGAGGAGAACAAGGCAAAGTGATAACTGACTCCACCAGCTGAGCTTTTGAACCTGTAGCTGTAGGGAGCGCTGCCCCATAACTGCTAATATTTTCTGGTTATCCTCACACGGTGGAGGATTATTTTGTTGCTGCATCTCTGCAGAAGCAGGGTTCCAGAGGGATGCAGCCACAGGTGAGGCTGGAGGGGTAAGAGTTGATTCCCATTTTGGAGCTCTTTGCAGAAGTTCAGGTTCATGAAAGTCAGCCACTGCTAGCAGTGCCTCTTTGAAACATGTATAGTTTAGAAGGTGTGCTTGACTGCGGAGATATACATTGCTAAAGATGGATAAGACGCTAAGCTAGCCACGATAGCAGCAATAGTATTGTCTAATGGAAGCAGTTTGGCCAGCAACATAGGTTTAGATTGCTATAGAATTGCTCAAGAAATGAGGATTTATTCTCCTTATTCTAGGCCAAGGCACATAATGGCCTGTATCTGCCGTTTAAAACTCTGCTTTATACAAAAATCTTCAATCAGTGCTTGTTTAATCTCCGCCCAAGTAGTAAGTCTGGCCATTTGAGGAACAATGGTCTCCTGAGCCATCTAACTCAAGAAGGGAAGGATAAACTTGGTTTTTTGAAGGGGAGTCGCTCCTTCCATTGTAAATTCATAAACATAAAGGAAGGTGGCGATACTTCCCTCACAAGGTGTGAACTTGTCTATAAACGGAGGTTTACATATATTAGGGGAGGGCCCATAAGGGCCTTATAAAGTGTGCTGCTCAAGCCTTTTGAGGAGAGACAAAGCACTGGCTAGTTGTTGCACTAAGGCAGCTAGCTTTGTTTCTGGGATAGTGGTCATTTTCAAACAGGTTTTGGTGGTATAAAGGGTCCCTTGTAGTGAGCACCACTTGTTGATTTTAAGGTTCTTTCAGGATCATCGGTGCTATTTAGGCTTAAAAGCTAACAAAATGGGAATTTAACAATGTTGATACTATAAATAAATTTAAAAATAGAAAGTTGATGTTTTTGTAAGTTTATTAGGTCTTTCAGGGGATAAGAAATGAAGCCCTTTAATAAGTCAATGATGGGTATTTAAGTTGTCAAGGCTCGAAGTTCAGATTGCTTAGTAAAATCCAAATTAGGAAATACTAAGATTCAACCTATTAGATTGGTAGAGACTCGCCACACTTCAATGCAAGGGCAAATGGTGAAGTGACAACCAGGAAAATGTACTTGCGAGGAAGGGACCTTATATTATAGTTAATCAGAAGGCGAGAAATTTTTTCACCTTGTTGGACCCCCTATGACCTTATAAAAGGGGCCAGTCTTCACAAGGTAGCTTGAATAGGAGTTGTTGTATGACAGGGAGGGACCTTTAAATGGCTCCCTTGATTAGCACCAATGATTTGGAATATCCCTGCTACTAAACTTGAGTTTTTTGGCCAAGTTGTATTTTTATTAAAAGTATTGCCTCAATTCAGAGGGTTCCACTGAGACTCAGCCAGGGTCTTTTGGCCAATTTCATTTAAAGTCAAAACCCAAATCACTCTAAATAAAACATCGGACTTATACCTATCCAAAAGAAGTATTACAAAGGAATGGCTTCTGCACTTGGCACTGGTAACAGCAGGAAATCGTTTTGAGCACATCAAACTGCATGATTTTTCAGTAGTATTGAGGTCACAACGATTCCAGGGTCTTGCATACTCCACCATGGCCAACTTCTCGGTGTGAGCTAATGGTAATATTTGGTCAGGCGGAAGGCCTTGAGATGTTCACAGTAGTTCCCCTATGCAGTTTGTAAAATTCACCATTTATTCTGGAATGCATTGGCCTTTATTCCATCTATTACCTGATGACTTGAGGCAGTTCTTCGTCATATTTCCCTCTGGCCATCTTGTCAAACATTACGTTGCTGAGATCAGCTATAACGGCAATGATTGGCAATCATGATAAGCAATTAGCATTTTGGTGTTTTTCTCTGGGTCTGTGAAAGATCTCAAAATCGTAAGCCTACAGCTTAAGATCCTATTGAGATAGATGCCCCTCAGGTTCTCTGAGATTCTGCAACTAGTGTAATGATGCATGACTTATTACAACTTTAAATTTTAACCCATGAAAATATACACTGAATTGCTTGTATGCATAGATCACCACTAAGCACATCCTCTCAGTCATGGTGTAGTTTTGTTCATGGCAGTTCAAGCTATGACTGCAGTATGCAACCAGATGCTCCTCCCTCTTATCGTCTTTTTGTGATAGAATTGCCCCAATGGCGGAATGAAATACATCCATCTGGACAATATACTTTTTAAAATATGGATATTGTAGCACGAGTGCGCTGATTAATGCCATCTAAAGTGTATTGTAGTATCATTGGCAACTTTCCATCTATTTAAATGTGGCATTACTTTTAAGTAACTTGACCCACCTCAAATAATTTTTTTTACTTTTAAGTAACTTGAACAGCGGTTCCTCCAATACAGCTGAAGTTGGGCATGGAGCGTCAATAGAAACTGACCATCCTCAAAAATACCTGTATATTGCGTATACTGCTCGGCGGGGTCATTTTCCAAATAGTTTCCACTTTGGCCAGCTGAGGTTGTAGCCCCTTTGAGTCTACTACGACCCTAGGTAAACCCAACTGATATTTTGAAGAAGTGACATTTGTGAGGCTTAAGCTTAATGTTTGCCTCATCCAGCTGGCTTAATATTTCCTTTAGATGGGTAAGGTGCTCATATACCGTACACAAAAATATATTGATATTGTCAAGGTACATGAGGACGTATGACAGCTTCAAGTCGCTAATTATGGTATCCATAGCCTGTTGGAACGTGGCTGGGGTATTACAAAACCCTTGTGGCAAGCAGGATAGCTGAAAAAGCCCTTTGGACGTGATAATGGCGCATTTCTCCTGTTCTGCTGTGGGCAACGCAATTTGCCAGTAGCCTAATATCAAATTCATCGCCAAGAAGTACGGAGCTCTGCCTAACTGGTACAAAGTGTCGTTGTTTGCGCAAAAAGCTATGAGTCCTTCTTAGTAATAAGTTGAGCTTCCAGTAGTCCATCACTACCCAGTTGATACTATCCTTCTTTTTAACAATTAAAATAAGTGAATCCCATAACTCTTTGAGAGTTTGAGAATCCCTTTCTCCAGCAGCTTTTCAATTTCCTCATTAACGACTTCTTCTGCTGCCATTAATCGGCAGATTGGCCGAGATCTGATAGGAGGATGATCCCCTGTGTCCACTCAATGGACCCTCGAAGTTCACTCTAAGTCATGATTGTTGGCAGCAAAGATCACCATATATTTTAAAATAAAGCTATCACCTGATCTGAATGGTCTTCCGCTAACTCCATAAAACTTTGTGCAGTACCACCGCTATTATGCAGAGCTGTGGTTAGATGGGCAGACCAAATATATCCAGCGACTTGAACTTATGACCCTGAAGAATATTCTTAACTCGAGTCAAGTGTAATTCGCCACTATTTGGTGCCAGCTGATTTTCATTGGTTCATTCTGTAGATTTTCTAAAAACCTTGTTTTCCCCATGGCCCAAAAGTATTATACCTGGAGTCTTGTGGGGCTCAACTGCAATTGATGATAAGGACCAATAACTTCCCCATAGAGTTCTTCTGGCACTTCTACCACCAAGGCAGTGTTCACTATAACTTGGTGCCTGGAGGTGATAGGCATTTTCTCAGCTTCTCTGAGTGGTAGCCCTTGGTATTTGTATATCTGTTGGGATAGGACCAAGGCCTTTCCCTTAAGTTGATGATAGCAAACCAAATCACCCCTTCACTGTATGCCAGGTTGATGTGGCCCATGTGCACAGGATCCTTTGGCACTCCACTCGAGTTGAAGTAAATTGGGATCTGCTTCCCCAGAATTTCAAAGGTCTCCACCATCTTACCAACAGCCACAAATTGGCACATAAAAGCGGTTTTAATTAGCATATCGTAGTTATTGTTTGGTAGCAATATCACTTGAGCTACAATGACTATCAACCCACTCTGCAAGAGTAGCTCGCTGTATGCTCCCTCAGAGACTTTAATTTCTGCACCCGCAGTCTCATACCCATACAATGTTCCACATAAGGCTTTAATGTCAACTTTGCATCCCGACTTTATGAACACTGTGTTAACTGGAGTTCCCATATCAATTATAGTGGAGACTCAGTGTTATAAGTTCAGTGAGATTGTTGAGATATGCCAAATAATATATGTGCATGGGTCAAGCCCACTGAGCAATAGAATGGATGAAATGGAATTGTCAGTCCTTAACACAAATGTAAATATATATAATATAATGGAGCTATTGATCCAATAAAACTCTTTTTGTTTAACTTTAATAGAATTGCAGATGCTCGCTACTCCGCTCTCTCTTTCTAACTAATAACCTCCCCCATTAATCTCGAAATCTCACTGATATCTCAGCAACCTTGGTCAATACCAACCCTTTTTCTTAGACTATTTGTTCCGCTGTATTATCATTGGTTCCAGCATATTTCATCATAAGATAAATTCACAATCGCCCTAGTTTGAGGTTATCCACTTAATATTCATCATACGTCAATATCTAATTACTTATCATCATTGATATCATCCTATCACCCAATTTAGAGGCGATCCATAATACTTTTTAACCTAATATTACCTCATCCTAAGGTGCTTGAACAATTGTAACTCATAATCAGGCTAAGCAGATTATACCCATTCCACTGTAAGGACTTAGGGCTTATTGTTAATTCATATCAGAATCGTGACATTACCCCCTTGACTGGATGATAAGGCTCCTTTTGCTTATACCCTTCAGTGAACTTTGCGTGCACTTGGTTCATAATCCAACTACTCGCAGGAGATTGATGATATAGGTGTCAACATCTATCTTCTCAATAACTTCAAATGGCCCAATACAGATTCTGGCTAACTTATGTTTTCACCCAAACCTGTATTAATCATGGAATAGAACCATGTCCCATCTTTAAACTGGGCTAGCCCACTCCGCTGTACCTGATCAACAGCCTGATCCTTTATCTTCTTGGCTAAGCTGAATGAGTATGCTTCAGTTTGCAGCTTAATCAGCATATATGTGAGGTTGGTCAAGTAGCGTTGAGGCCCTATTCCACCGGTATCTTCCACACAGGCGTAGAGCAGTGTTGGTAAAGCTGGGTGCCACCAATATAATAACTGGGTGGGACTCTTCCACATTGCTGAGTGATAACTGATGTTGTAAGCGAATACAGCAGTGGAAAGGAGAGTACTCCAATCAGAAAGTCTATCTATATCCAGCTTCTGGAGTATATTTACCAGAGTCCCATTGACTTTTTTAATCATACCATTAAATTCTGGGTGATAAGGGTTTGTTAGAACCCCACGGATGGATTATGTTTGTTAAGCTTGGGTAAAAATTGGATGTGAAGTTGGTCCCATTATCAGTAAGGATTAATTGAGGACAACCGTGTCACTGGATTATACACTTCATCACTCACTTACCTCAGTGACCGCCCCAAGATCACTTATTACCATGCCTCAACCCACATGGTCAGGTGGTCAATTACCACCAGAATATACTTGAACTTGTTTGCTCCAATTGGAAGAGGCCCCACCACATCAATAGAAACCGTAGTCCAAGCAAAGTGAGGTTTTACTAACTGGTATGAAGTTTTTTGGCTGAATGGCTTCTCTACTTGCACTGGTGGAAGCAGGAGATCGTCTCAAGAACTTCAAATTGCATGCTCTCCCAGTAGTACTGCGTTCATAATATTTCCAAGGTCTTGAATACTCCACAATGTCTGACTGCTTGGTGTGTGCTCATAATTATATTGGGCCAGGCGGAAGGTCTTGGGCTATTCACAGAAGTGTCCTTTATCCACCTGTACAATTAACCATTTTTCAGGAACTTATTGGCACTTATTCCATCTAAATTCCCTCGATGACTTGGGGTTGTTCATCATCATATTTTCTGCTAAGTATTTTGTTTTACATAATTTCACAGAGATCTTCCATAATGGCAGAGGTTAAAAATATCAACATTTAATCAGCATTTTTGGTATTTTACTCCAGGTCGGTGGAGAATCTTGAAATCAAATTCCTGCAGTTTGAGATTTTATAAGGATAGACGCCCTCAAGCTCCTTGAAGTTCTGCAACCAGCATAATGAAGCATGATCCTTTACAGCTTTGAACTTCTCTCCATGCAAATACAACTTGTTGGGATTTTTGCCCACATTTCCAGCTGACTAGATTACCAAGGGTCTCTAAGGGTTGACTCCTATAGCAAAGTAAATTGGATAATGGTTGACCCTGACTTTAGGGTAACAATGTTCAAGGAGATTTTAGTAATTTGCCTGGGTCAGATCCATTGAGGATTGATCCAGGTGAATGCTTAAGATCTCGTTGGGCAGAGTTGCCGATGAAATAGGGGTATCTTATAGTTAATCAATGACATACTATCAGGTGTACCGATTGAGATTTGTCAGTTTCATCACCAACCAATTAGGAATTTAAGGAATAAGTTGTGAGGCGAGTGATGCTGCCTGAAACTAGCAAATTGATCAGTTGGTTTGCAAACTGCCCTAATGAGTAACAAGTCCCATCACCTAAGCTGGTCACTTGCCAAATATGTTTGGTTCGCTGGGATTGAGAGGTAAACGTTAGGGACACGTTTTCTGACTCTCTTCCGTTTTAGGTATTGAGGATGTCCCATGACAGAATCTTAGCCAGGATAGGGAAGACCATCGCTGATGAGATGACAATTGGTAATTCAATGGCAACGGCTTCCGCTTAATCAATGAGGTTCCAATCAAGGGTTGGGAGCTGAATTCCCACTATAAATTCCCCCAAGAATTCACTTAAGAAAAACACACTTTTACCAGTAACTAGTATAATACAAGATATACTTTGCCAGAATCCATTTCATGTTCTATTTTTTCAAGGGGATTATTGCTATGTGCTTTAATTGGGAGACTCTTTAGGATAAATAGTACGGATCTGAGCATGGATCCAGAGAAGAGAAGCCGAGCTGAATCAGGGATTGTTGGTGAGTGTGAGCCACCAGAGAGAAGACATAAACAAGGATCTGAGCGTAGAACAAGTTTAGCGGTATAATGGAATGAATCCCCATTGAGGACATCTTGAGTATTTTAAGTAGAAATACATTGCAAGCGTTGTACCCAATGCTAGTGCTTTGTTCAATTATGATAATAGTCTTCATACTATTGAAAATCAATTATATAGTAATATCAGACAACGCGGAGAATTGCACAAACCAAACCTGTGCAGTTAATCAATTTAGGGGTTATCAGCCATGAACAATCAACGAAACCCATAAATTTTAACAATTGATGCTTACTACAGGGGTGTAGTTTAGTCAAATACTAAGAAAAGATGTGATGTAAGGAAGTCTTAGAAGATGTTTCCAATTTTGGCAATGTGTTACTAGTGAAAGTAACGTCATTGGAGATGAAAAAAGGAAAAATAGTTTAATCAGTTTCATTCCTGAAGATGTATCATGAAGTGGATTACGTTTAATTGTTTTCACTCAGCTCAGAAGTGGAGCAACTATTGAAGCCAATCAAAGAAGATACTCAAGATTCAAGAAAAGGACTTGCTCCTAGATATGGTACTGTCTAGTGCTGAAAGAAAACCTGTTTCACCAGATATCAACCTAAGATGAAGATTATCAGCAGGTCCAACTTGGGTTGAAATTGGGTCCACTTGAAATAGTCCTGAGGAGTGAGGTGTTTAGATGCGATATTAGATATGAAATTGTTAACTTTGATAAGGAAAATCAATCAATTAAGAGAATTGGATTACCTTACCAATGAAGAGTACAAGGTCAAAAAAGGAAGCAATTGATCTAGGATAGTATAGAGAATTGTTTGACCCACTAATATCCAATCAATGTGGCAGAAATTGCTTGAGATAAGGATCATCAATTTGAGACAAAATTGGATGAAGATAGCAAAACTAGATTTTTCTGTTTGATTAAGGGACCGTTTCAAGACCCACCAGTGGATTTATTTCAAACGTTTTGGATGGTAATAAATGCCAAAAATCGTTTTTAAGAAAACAATAAGAGCAATTGAATGGAACAGCCAATTAATGAGGAACTCACAATTTAATGTGATACGAAGCCTTAAATATCAGTTGCTGAATTACAAAATGAAATTAGGACCTTTTGGACGAATGACAAGTCAGGATTGAAGGCCTAATTAATAGAAACATTTACAAGTATTGCTAAAGTTGGCGAATGTTGCCCATACATGAAGAAACAGCAATGCTGGTCGAATAGTGAAGAAGGTCAATACTAAAAAATCAGAAGTAATAACCTAAAAGGAAATAATTGCAATGTTCTTAGAGGACCACTGAACCATTAAAATAGTCATGTCCTAAGATTTTAGTCAAGTGCTAAAAGAGGACCACTGAACCAAATAGATAATTAGATCTTAAGAGAATAAAATTTTGAACCATGAAAACTGGTAGTTTAGAGTATACCTAGGAAACAGTTTGGATAAAGGGGAACAGAAGGACCTATGAACCTAATTGTAGATTATATGTCCTATTGAAAAAAATACAATAAAGGAGATAAAATATATAAAATATTAAATATCATTTTTATTGGTCAATGATTTTAGGACCCTTGATGAAATGTGATTAATGGCAGGGGTAACCAAGAGCATTAATCTATTGGTTGACTGAGAGCAACTCACTGATCTGACAGACAGACAGACAGCAGGAGGAGGTGCTTGAATTATTTGATAATTATAAGGAAGCATTCTCCCATGATGGCCATGATTTGGCTTATGTGAGAGATGTAAACCACAAGGTCAATACTGGGGAAAATTTGCGTATCAGGATGAGACCAGTTTGATGGTCAAAGGCAGCAGAAGTAGTAGTAGATGAAGTAATCAGAAAACTAGTTAAGCATGGGCTTCTAGTTCCATTTGTCAAGTCCCTGGGCGAGCCCTATTTTTATTGTGAAGAAGAAGGTTGGCTCTAATTAGGTGGTTATTGATTATTGGAAAATGAACAAGCCTATGAAGATGGATCCAGACTCACTATTAAGAACTGATGATGCACTAGATTGATTAAAAAAACAAATTATTTCTACATAATAGATCTAATATCAGGATTTTGCAAATTAATTTGCCATGAGAAGACCAAGAAAAAGCGTGATTATCACTGCGCAATGGCTTTATTAGCCAAAAAGGATGCCTCAGGATCTGTGCAATGCGCCTGCGGCGTTTCAGAGGGCCATGGACGCCATACTAAATGACTTGAAGTTTTTTGCTTTCCTGATGTACGTGGACTATATAAATGCTTTTGGTAGGGAGTTTACTGACCATTTGCACAACTTGGAGGAAGTGCTTAAAAGACTATTAGTGGCCAACCTGAAGTTAAGCTGAGGAAGTGCCACTTCTTCAAGAAAAAGTTAGAATATCTAGGATTTGTAATCAACTCTAGTGGACTGCAGCTTCAAGCCCAGAAGATCAAAACCAAAGAGCAAATGGCTGTACCAAAGAGTGTCTAAGGTATCCAAGTGTTCCTTGGTTTAGTCAGATACTTAAGGTGTTTCATTTTGTATTTTTCAAGAATCACTGAGCCCCTCTTCCATTTACTAAAGGATCAAAAAAGGATTCATTTGGAGTGAAGAGGCCCAGAGATCCTTCAATGAATTATGCCAATATTTAATATATTCTACATTTTGAAATATCTAAAATTTGATTAAGAATTTATAATACAAACTGATGCTTCATTGATGGTGATTGGCACCATATTGAACCAAGTAGATGAAATTGGGGACAAACATCTGGTGGCATATGTGAGCCAGACACTCTCATCCGCTGAGAGGAATTTCACCTTGACTGAGTGTGAATGCCTTGTGGTCATTTAAGCATGTAAACAGTTTTGGGTGTATATCCATGAAACGCACTTCAAAGTGGTGACAGACCACTCCTCGTTGCATTGGCTACACAATTTACAAGAACCAGAAGGATAACTGAACTAATGGGCACTAAAGTTACAGGCTTATGATTATGAGATAATCCACCAAGCTGGAGTTTCTCATCAGAATGCAGATGGCTTATCATGGTTACCAATGGTCCAGGTGTTATAATAGCAGGCGGATGAGCTATTCTAGAGAATGGTCAACGGAGAAATCAGGAATGAGACCAGAGAAATCCAAGATGCATTATGAAAAGTGATGGAAAAAACCGAGACCTTGTATGGACAAGTTTTCAAGATGATCAATAGAAAATATTTACTATTCCTAAAGCCATCGGAATGAGTGGCTATCATTCAAGCTACTCATAAGGTTGTCAAATATGGAGGCCTGAGAAAAATGACTAATCATATTTTTCAGTATTATCACTGGGAGTCCATTAATTATGATGTTTTAGACAATCTGGCTTGTTGTGTCTAGTGCCAGTTGCAAAAGCCACATAAGAACATGACTGGATACCAACTTTTTCACCCTGGATTCACTTGGCATACAGTGTCCATTGACATGATGGGACCTCTGATGATGAGCACAGTGGAAGTCAATTACACAATAGTTGTGATTGACTATCTAATGATATAGTCAAGATAGTGACCTGGTAAAAGTAGATGCTACAAGCACAGTGAAGTTTATCCTAGATCAAGTAGTATACTGACATGGATGCCTGCAGGTCCTGCTGAGCAACAATAAAAAGAAATTTCATGTCTCATATAATCCCACAATCAAATTAAATAATGGGGATCTGAGGATTCATGTCTGTACCCTACTGGCAGGGGACAAACAGACTGGTGGAAAATTTCAATGGGACACTGGCCACGACGCTGAGGAAGCTGGCATAAGGAAAAACTTATGCTTGAGGAAGATACCTTAGTCCAGTGATGTTTGCTAACGATATAAGTCATCATATGGTGATGGGAAAAATGCCATTTGAGTTGCTATACAGGAGGAAGGCCGCGTTTCCACCAATTTTATATTCAGTGGTGAAACCAACATCAGGGATGAGTGCCAAGCAGTACCTGAACCGATTGATGAATATCCTGATCAAAATGCAATTGCAAGCATTTGATACGACTTCAAAGAAAAGGATTTGAGCGAAAATGATGGATGATAAGAACTAACTTGCCTTATCAGAATATCAAATAGGCGAAATCATTGCCCATTGCAATATGCATGGTTTTTGGAGAAGAAACAAGTTGGATGCATTGTGGTCAAGTCCATTTGAGATTATTGCTAAGATGGCAACAGACGCTTACTCCATCAATAATTTCTTGGATGGAAGCATAGTAGATTGAGTCCATGTTAAAAATTTAAAGCAATGAATCAATGAAAAAACAATAATGAAAAAAGACTTCCCAAAGGACCACTTAACCATTAAGTTGGTTATGTCTTAATTTGTTTGAGTCCAAAAAAAAGGACCACTGAACTAAACTAGATGGTTAAGTCTTAAAAAGTAAGACCTTGGACCATAGATAACTGGTAGGTCTAAGTATACCTAGGACCCAGTTTGGGGGAATGAAATAAAAAATGGACTGCTAAAACTAAGAAAAGGTCAATTCCCATATAAAAAATAAGACAAAATTTAATGATTGATAAATATGTAGCAGAAAAAAGAAAAAAATATTAAAAATGCATAAAAAAGCTATATTTTAATATTTTTATCTTTTATTGGTTATACTCAACTCAGGGATGAATTCGCCTATGTCATCTCTTAGGGGAGGGAGGATGGATTACAGTGGGTGTAAACAACCCTCCAGTATTCATGTGAGATCAGATGCTAGCGAGGGTAGACCTAATAAAAACCAAGTTCATTAAGTAGATGCTGATCTCTGCGAGAAAGTGACTAGGGGAAGAGAGATAAAAAATATTGGAACATGAGAAATGTGACACCCAAGATTGGGGAGGGAAGCAACAGAACAAGAAGAGGCAGTTGAAAAATAACTCTGAGTAATCCCAATATTTCACCGGAGCTGGAAGGTTGGTCTTGAGCACATGCCAACAGGCTTCAAGAACATTGGACATATGGGCTGGCATCGATCAAGGGATACTAGACTGGGGTTGTCAAATCATGCCCCTATTAAAGCCATCAGTGAAAGATACCAATGGGAAACGCCAGAAATGAGATAGTCATGAAAGGACTAAACGGCATCCAACACATGATGACTACAAGCTTCTTGGAAACGGGAGCAGAATGAGCAATGAAAGCCAGGAGAGGTTGGATGATTCATAGCATAACTTCAAAGAACTTCTGACAGCAAAGCGAAGAGAACAGGCTGCAAAGTCTTGATCTAGGGTGTGTTCAAGATCAGAGGAGTTCAGCGCTAAGGAAAAAGCCTCAGATACTTAGGATTTAAATTCTGCATAGGGGAGTTCAAAAGATTCACTATTCCAATGGCTAGTTTAGTGGCCAAAACAGCTGGCTTGTAATAATGGCTGAGTCAGAAAAGGAACTATGGAAGAAAGTCCAATCTGGCGAGGAATGATAAATTGAGAATGGAGGGCATTGCTTCAGGAGTTCCAATGATGATGGTAGGAAAAATTTGCAAATGGAGCTGAATCTGGGAGAGTTTCAAAATCTGAATTGGGAATTAATGGCAAAGGAAGGATTGGTCACGAGTTTTTCAAGACAATCACTAACCTTTTTCATCAGGGTTGGTTACCAATTCCAGAAATTACAAGGAAGGACTGGTCATGGGTACTTGACTGGGAGTATGAGTCCTGGAAGGATCATAGAAGAGGTTCTGACACACAGATCGACTCATCAGCTAAAAGAGCCAAAGGTCTTTATCAGACATGATATTAAGCAGTTGTTGTAAGAGACTCTGAATCCAACATATGAGCTTGACGAGAGGGGGGAATTTATACTTATATGTTAGTTGACATTTTGCACTATGAAATCAATTAAGCTCTACTTTTAGAGAGATTGATATCAAAAATAATGGGATAAGCTCTCCAAAGAAGAATTAATAATGATATGATCCAAGAGGTTATTATGAGAAAATAACAAGTGCAAATATATATGGGCTTTCTTATTTGCGCTGTAAAATAAACATCAATGGCAAAAAATCTCATGTTGAAAATGAGGAAAAAATCAGGAAATTAAGGACGCCAGACCAAGAATCTCTGAATATGGCAGTGGGCCATATGCCCTGATGGGGGGAAACTGGATCACAAGATTAATATCGTCATAAGACAATCTATCAGCCTGGCATGACTAAAGGTAGTGGGATCACGCTCAGAGAAGGTGGTAGTAAGGAAGAAGAGGAAGTGAGCTGCATTCTGAAGGTCATCCCGAGCAGCATTAAAAAATGATTGACTGTACTCTGCTATAACAAAAGAAGTACTTGACCGAGTATCCAAAGCAGTGTTCTCCTGTCCCGATCCTTTTATCACTGGAAAACTAGGTAAGAGGGGGAATGTGTTGGGATTTTTGCCCATATTCCCAGCTGACAAGATTACCAGGGGTCGCTAGGGGATAATTCCCTATAGCAAAGTAAATTGGATAATGGTTGACCCTGACTTTAGGGCAACAATGTTCAAGGAAATTTTAGTAATTTGCCTGGGTCAGATCCATTGAGGATTGATCCAGGTGAATGCTTAAGATCTCGTTGGGCAGAGTTGCCGATGAAATAGGGGTATCTTATAGTTTATCAATGACATACTGTCAGGTGTACCAATTGGGATTAGTCAGGCTTCATCACCAACCAATTGGGAATTTAAGGATCAAGTTGTGAGGCAAGCGATGCTGCCTGCAAAAAGCAGATTGATCAGTAGGTTTACAACCTGCCCTAATGGGTAACAAGTCCCATTACCTAAGCAGGTCGCTTGCCAAATATGTTTAATTCACTGGGATTTGGAGGAAAACGTTAGGAACACGTTCCCTTACACTTTTTCGTTTCAAATATTGAAAATGTCCAATGGCAGAATCTAGCCAGGATGGAGAAAACCATCGCTGATGAGACAACGATGGGTTATTCAATGGCAACGGCTGACATTTAATCAATATGGTGCCAATCAAGGGTTAGGAGCTGAATTTCTCACTATAAATTCCCCTAAATATTCACTTAATAAAAACGCCCTTCTATCAGTAATTAGTATAATACAAAATATACTTTACCAGAATCCATTTCAAGTTTTATTCTTCTTCAAGTGGATTATTGCTGTGTGCTTTGATTGGGATACTCTTTAGGATAAACAGTAAGGATCTGAGCGTGGATCCAGAGAAGAGAAGCTGAGCTGAATCATGGATTTCTGCTGACTGTGTGTCACAAGAGAAGCCATAAACAAGGATCTGAGCATTTATCAAGTTAGGCGGTATAAAGAAACAAATTCCTATTAAGGACATCTTAAGTATTTTGAGGAGAAATACTGGTCAAGCATTGGACCCAATACTAGTGCTTTATTGAACTATGGGTAATAGTCTTCATACTATTTTTAATTATTACATAATATTATCTGACAAAGAAGAGAATTGCACAACACTGAACCTGTGCAGTTAATCAATTTAGGGGTTATCAGCCGTGAACAATCAACGAAACCCATAAATTATAACAAACCCTAAATTGCTTAAACACATTTATTACCACTAAGCGCTCCCACTTGTTCACAGCGTAATTACGTTCATGGCAATTCAGACTTCAACTGCAAAACGCCACTGGGTGCTCCTCTCCTTTATCATCTTTTTGGGTTAAGAGCGCCCCAATGGCGGAAAGGGATGCATCCATCTGAACAATAATATGCTTATTGAAATTAGGGTAGCGCAACACTGGTGCACTGATGAGCACCATTTGAAGTGTATCGAAGGAGAATTGGCAGCATTCCATCAATTCAAACGGGGCATCCTTCAATAATAACTCAAACAGCGGTCCTCCAATACAACTGAAATTTGATATAAAGCGGCGTTAGTAGCTGACCATACCTAAAAATACTTGTATGTCGTGCTTACTGATTGGTGTATTCATCTTCTAGATAGCCTCCATCTTGGCTGGTTGGGGCTGCAGCCCTGTTGCATCTACTACAAACCCTAAATACTCCAACTGATCTTTAAATAAGCGGCATTTCTGGGGCTTGATCTTGATGTTGGCTTCAGCCAACTAGCGGAATACCTCCTCTAAATGGGTAAGGGTCTCAGAAAAAACATACAGGAAAATATGTTGATATTATCAAGGCATGCAAGAATACATGACAGCCTAAGTTGCCAAGGATATGGTCCATCGCCTGTTGGACTTTAGCTGGGGCATTACACAGCCCTTGTGGCATACAGGTCAGTTGTAAAGCCCTTTTGACATGATAATGGCGCATTTCTCCAGTTCTGCCGCAGGTAACTCGATATGCCAATAGCCAGATATCAAATCCATCATAAAGAAGTAGCAGCTCAATTCAACTGGTCCAAAGCATCATCAATACATGGCGAGGGGTATGAAGCCTTTTATTAATGCTGTTGAGCTTGCGGTAGTCTATCACTACCTAGTGGGACCGTCCAAATTTTTTGACAATTAGGAAGGGGGAGCCCATAAACTCTTTAACAGTTTTAGCATTCCTTGCTTCAGCAGCCTATCGATTTCCATAATAACAACTTCTTCTACTGCTCTAGAATGGCGGATTGGCCAAGACTTGATGGGGGATGATCACCCGTGTCCAGTCAATGTACAACTCTCCATGTGTACTCTTAATCATGGTCATTGATGGCAAAGATCCCTTTATTTTTGTGAAAAAAGAGATAGACTGATCTTTCTGATTTTCTGATAACCTCATTAAGCTTTTGTGCAGTACTACTATTATTACACCAAGCTGCAATTAAAAAGGTAGATTAAATTCATTCAGTGACCCAAACTCGTGAACCCAGAGGACCTCCTCAACTGGGGTTAAATGTAAAAACACCAATATTTTGTGTCAGCAGATTTGCATTGGTTCATTCTGTAGATTCACTAAGAAGACCTGATCTCCCCATGTCCTGGGAGTATAATGCCTGGGGCTACATAGGATCCAGCCGTGATTGTTGATAGGGTCCAATGACCTCCCTATAAAAAGCCCATCAGGCACTTCCACCTTTAACTCAGTATTTATCATTAATTAGTATCTTGAGGGAATGGATATAGGACCTTTGAATCTAAGCGGTAGCCCTTGATATTCATAAATTTGATGGGGAAGGGCCCAGGTTTTGCTCTTTAATTGATGGTATCAAACCAGAATCAACAAATCATCATATGCAAGGTTAATATGACCCATATGCACCAGATCCTTCGGAACTCCGCTGGAGGTGTAATATATTGGGATTTGATATTTCATAAATTTGAAGGTTTCCGCCATCATATCCACAACAGTGCCAGAGTGTCGCATAAAAGTGGTTCCATTCGACATTGTCAGATATTTGCCCTCTCAGCTGCAAAAGAAGAATGTTTTGGGTCAAAATCAGCTAAAAAGAGGAAATATCAGCCAATCACAAAATATGCAAAGATCACATGAGCGATTTTAATACTAATAATGAATTCATCGGCCAAAAGACCCTGGTCAATTCTCAGTGGAACCTCACAAATCAGGGTAACACCGTTACCAATATTAAATGGGCAATTAGCACGAATTTGGGCAGTCAAATTGCCCAACCACGCGAGGGAACCTGGGGAATCCATCGTCAGTTTCTCCCCCTGTTATAGCCAATTCCCTTCAAACACCTAAGCAGGGACCACCCTCTATAATAGGCGTGGCGGAGATCTCCCAAGGTGTAATAATTTTAGCCAAAGGGGATTGGTTAAAATTTATATATTGTTACCTCATGGGTACGTATTGCCAAAAGTTAATTCCCCATCCATCGTTCAGTCAAAGTGAAGAGAGTATTCTAAGCTTTGATAGGCTGAGTGCACATATTCCTTATTCAGACTGCAACAAGCCATTATGAATTTAATGTAGAATACCTTTGACCCTCAATGCAGTTTAAATACTGATCAGTCAGATATTCAAGGTGGTTGTTTTTTTCTTTTCCCACGTTGATATCAATTTTCATAAATACCCAGTTTTTTATTAGTGATTTATTTTAAAAAAAAACCTTTGTGGAATCCAGTGGCGTAAAGCACCAGCGAGCATAAATAATCTAGATTACAAATGGTGCTCACTACAGGAGATCCCTGTACACCAAGAATAGTTGCTCTTGAAAAGCAACTAACAAGCGCTTTATCCCGCATTAAGGAGCTTGAGCAGCGCCCTTAAAAACTCCCCCTTAAAGAAAAGTTTACCTTCAGAGAAGGGAGCATAGCTTCATTTTTATATGTCTATAAATATGTAATGCATGACTCATTGGACAAGCAAAGGATTAAATACAGCCTCCCTTGCTTAAGTAGTTAGCACAAGAAATGATAGTCCCATAAATGAACAATCTGAATATCTGGGATGTGGTTAAAGAGGTTTTTTAGCTGAATTTGGGTTAAAGCAGAGTCTTAACAGGGATAAACATGCCATTATGCGCCTAAGCATGTATGAGGGATAAACAACTGGTGCTTTTTCTGAGAGATTTTACCTCGCTGCTCAAAGATTGTCAACGTCCAACATGCTGACCCTGGATGATGCTATCAATGCCATGTTAACTGGGTTAGCTTATCAACCCTCTCTAGCCAGGCATATCATATTATTGAAACAACACTTCAAAAGTTTCCGCGAAATAAAGAAAGCTCTTTTAGAGGTTGCCAATTTTCATTCATTTGCAACAGCCAATGAAGCTTAGGGGAAACCTTCCGTTCTAATAACTGAGGAGTTTGCGCCTGTAGAAAAGTTGTGGGTGAGCCCACCGGTGCCTATCCTCCCTGGGAAACCTGCTCCCTTAGTGTGACCTAAAACTGATATCCCTCCCTTCTGATGGATTTAAAACCTATAATGCAGTTACTACCATGCTTCTGCACATGCTCACCAAAGCTACTTGCCTTCCCCTCCAGCCAAGCTGGTAGTTGCACGCCCTAAGGCTACCCAACCTCATGTTGCTGTCTCCCCTACCTCAATTGCGGCTTTGCCAGTAGTTGAAAATACCCTTGAGGAGGAATCTGAGTGGGGTTACGATGATGTTGACTACAACATATTGAGTGCTCCTGCTGAAGTGGAGGTCCCTGATCGTTTAAACGCTGAAGGAGTAGATGAAACCACCATACCTGAGAAAACGTAACTCAGCCAAATTTTAAGGTGCCCAAAAAGTATTGAAACTGCTGACAACAGTGGTAAGTTCTTAGCTGGTTTGATTCAACCTCTTCAGTTATCCATACCATGAAATCCTTTCAAATAAATACCATGAGACTGCACGCAAATTAACCTCCATTTTCCGGTTTAAGGAGGTCTTAGCTCTGTTACCTAACTTTGAGGAACACTCACTAAGGTTGAAGTGGCCATTCAAAAATTCTGGGCAAAGACCACCCTGGATACTGGTTTCCCAATCAATGTGATCTCTACTAAGCTCATAAAAAAGATAAATCTGGCGACTGACTTGGAGTACAATCAAGAGTATGGAACCGCTGGCCCTAATAACACTCGTGCCATTGGGGCATATTATTCTCTTCCTATTTGAATTGGGAAGCTTATCTTATCAGCCCCTGGAGTGGCCTTGGATAACAACGCTTATGATATGCTCATAGGTACCCGGTTTATGATTGAGCTTGAGGGAATCTTTAACATGAATCAAGGTTTCCTCTTATTACTCAACTATGAAGTCCCTTTAGTCTTATACAATAAAGAGTCCGGCAAGAATGAATACTCTTTCCTGGTTGATTGTCCCTTTTCAGCTATGACCTTAAATTATACCACCTCTGGGCAAAACACAAAGAAATTTTTTGATTCATTAGATGCTAGGGACGGTAACCCATTCTATGCTGCAGATGAAAAATTGTTTAAAACTAGTAAACAACGAGTGGTTGACACAAAAATCACGCTCCAAATCACACACCACTGTTTTATGCACCTCGTAAGTATTGAGGG
The DNA here is from genome assembly GCA_022478985.1 of Massospora cicadina. Taxonomy (NCBI): domain Eukaryota; kingdom Fungi; phylum Entomophthoromycota; class Entomophthoromycetes; order Entomophthorales; family Entomophthoraceae; genus Massospora; species Massospora cicadina. The sequence continues at coordinate 23,879 of JAKSZP010019217.1, forward strand.
CGTTAGTCCCTTGGAGCCTCAGGAATTTCCTGGCATTCTCGACCCAGATTACCAGAGGCCTACTATTCTGCTGTTGGGGAACCTCACCGCAAAGGACATAGTTGTAAGAAAACACCAGGAGGTTGGCAGAGGCTTGTTAGCCCCTGTGGAGGACATTGAAGAAATTCACTACATTGGCTATAAGTTAGATATGGGCCTGCAACGGATAACCAGGTATGTACCTTACCCAACGTCCATATCTCGGATGAGCTGACCCCAGATGAGCTAGAAAAGCACATACTATATGAGACGACTATAGCGACATATTGTCAAAGTCAATTACTGACTATGGCCATACGAAGGGCTTGAGCTACTCCTTCAATGCGGGTGATTCCCATCCTATTAGGTCTAAACCTTATTGCAAGTCAAAGATGGAGGAACAGCAAATTAGGACGGAGCTCCAGAATTTATTAGACGTGGGGTTACTAATTCCTTCACAAAGCCCTTGGTCTTCCCACCTTTTGCTAATTAAAAAGAAAAAAGAGGTCATTGGATAGTATGGACTACTGCATGTTAAATAACCTCACAAAAATGGAAAGCTATCCTTACCTCACATTGACGACACTCTGGCCCAACGCTCAGGCTCTAACTTCTTTTCTGCCATGGACTTAGCTAGCAGCTATTGGCAAATGGACCTTTCCCCTGAAGACCAGGAGAAATGTTCTCTCATTTGTAGTGAGTGTCTCTTCCAACCAACCTGATTACCTCAAGGGTTGTGAGACGCACAAGCAACTTTCCTGCGTGCAATGGAACAAAAATATGCAGGACTTGAATTAAGTTGCATCATCATCTCTCCAATGACATTATAGTGTTCTCAAATACCTTCAACGAACATCTTGATCACCTGAAGGAGGTGTTTCAACGGTTATGTAAGTCAAATTTTTAAGTTAAAACCCTCAAGTTGTACCTTCTTTCAGAGAAAAATTGGATTTACTTGGCCACTCCATTTCTCATGAAGGAATTCAACCCATACAGGACATGGTCGAAGCAATTTAATAAATACCTCTCCCTAAAAAATCTACTGGATATTCGGGTATTTCTAGGGGATAATGGGGTATTACTATCTGTTTTATTCTAAGTTCGCCTAACTCATTGAGCCCCTTGTCCGCCTCTAACCAAGAATACTCCTTTTCAATGGGGTGCTGAACAGAAGGGCGCTTTTGAGACGTTGAAGCAGCTTTTACAACAACGTCCTATCCTGAGGCATCCCAATTTTTATAAACCGTTTATCTTACTTAATAACGCCTTGGATATGCAGTTTGGGTCATCTTAGCCCAATTGGATGAAAAACGGTGTTGATAATCAAGTATCCTAATTCAATAAATGATTTCAAAAGCAGAGTGCAACTACAGCTTTACAGAGAAGGAGTGCCTTGCCGCTTTGTTAGCTGTAAAGCACTACCGCCCCTTTTTTCTGCTCAGCGTAACTTTCCAAGCAAAATTACATGAATTAATAAATCAAATCGAATTTGCCCATAGTAGTTTCGCTCCAATGTCCTTGGATTCTCTGCCAGCTGCTTCAGTGTGGGGCAGCGATGAAACCCCCCCCCGCCATTTTCCGTCCAGCAGGAAAACGCTAGAACTGGTTCACCCAGCCATTCCAAACCCAAGGTATGATTCATTCCTCCCAAGGACCTAGACGCCCATCTTGCTTGTAATCAAGCGGTACCTCGCTGCCCCCTAGTGCTCCCCCAGAGCAACATGCGCTATGGCCTAAGGGTCAAATATGAGAAACTATTCCCATGCCATGACCAAGCCATTATTGAAATGGCACAGGCGGTGATGACAACCAACGGTTTTAATGTTTTCCACACCTACAAGGGGTATTTTGACCTCAGCTTCACCTGCGAAGCTGATGCTGCCACTGCACCAACTGTGTCCCTGGTATTCCAGGGCACCCCTCTCCCCACAACTCAGACTCAGCTCCCAGCGGACACCACTTTGGTGGTTCTTTTTTCTGGCTTGCCCACCCACCTCCCCCTGAAGTGCACCAGGAGCTGATGGACGGTTTGGCAGCCTATAGCTTCAACCCATCTTACAATTTGTGGTCCCAAATGGGGCTACACAACTCGCAAGGCCTCAGGCATATTCCACAATCAGCCCTGAATTTAATAAAATCAAGGTGTCAATGCCACCGCATACCGTTATTCCCTCAGCGCCTGACCATCCATTTTGGGCCCGCGTCAAGGGCAGGCGGACGATCTGTCCATAATATGTTGAGTTAGACCACTTAAAATGCAAGTGTCCCTCCTCAATGACTTCTGGCAGATCAGTTGACTCATCAGCTGACCTCCAATCTGCTGCCCACCCTGTACAATTTCTGAAATGGGCACAATCCTACCACCCTCACCCCCAAAGCCTGTTGCTGTAGCTGCACCTGCAGCCACTAATCAGCCTCCACCTCACCCCAATGCGATAAATAATTTCTCCAACCAAGCATCTGATAGGATCCCAGTTCAATCCCATACTTCCTCAAATGAATCGACCAAACCTCAACCATACGCTGACTCCCCAATCAAATTCAACCAAAACCCATGGGAATTATTGGCTGAAGATGACAAATCAAGTAAGTTCAATGAAGAACCATCTCTGAAAATTGAGCGGTTCATTAATGCAAAATGGGATGCCAGATACCCCCTCAACTTTATAAACTCCCACCAAAACGCAAAATCATCTCACAGTGACCACCAGCTTGCAGTCAAAGCAGCTGCAACACCAGATTGTTGTCCCCTGCATAAATCTGTCACTAATTTCAGTAGCGATGCTCACAGGAGGAATTCCAACTCCTGTTATCCCTACAACCTTAACTCCAAAAAGTAAAATCACGGTGAACCAACTTTACAAAAAATGCAAACAATGCTATCCAGAACGTGGCAACTATAGCATGGAATCCAAAAGCAAAAATAACCTGAACCAACATTTCCACATTTGTTAAACTCCCAGACGCCTGATCAAAGCTGAAAAAGCTTTAACCAAATATCTCCGTGCCATTTATCTGGCTGGCAATTTCTATTAAATTCCAATTATCAGTGATATCAAACCCCATACCAAAGATGCCCCAACGCTATTACTGTTGGCTGTGACATGCACTCTACTATGGGAGGAATAAGCTGCTGCCAAAGAGGCTGCCAAAGAAGAGCCCCCTGACCCCCTCCCCTTCCGCCATGGAGGGATAAGTAGCTTCCGTTGCCCACCTGGTTGGTCAGTTTTTGAAGCATTTCACTCAATCCGCTCAACAGGGAATTTTGTTTGAACTAAGTAGTTACGTTAGTTTTTTAGTCTAGTTTTAGCTTTGGTAATGTCCGTCCCCTGGTTGGCTTGCCTCAAATAAATATAGCACTACCGCCCTTTCTTATATGGGATCACCTTTACTGTAATTATGGACCTCACTTCATTGAAGTGGTTACTGAATATGAAGGATCCTACTGGCTGGTTAGCTCTCTGGTCTCTAAAGCTCCAGCATTATGACATCAAGATTGAGCACCATGCTGGGATCCATCACTTGAATGTTGATTGGTTGACTCGGCTACCAGTCCTTCACTTGGATAATAGTGAGGTTGAGAGGTTACATAACCTCTTATGACCCCCAATGACTTGGAGGATGAGGATAAACCTGTACAGAAAATGTTAGCCTGGCACTCCTGTAGCACCAAAATGGAAAAGGAAAGTTGTA